>ML682026.1:5750605-5953332 GCA_007922195.1 Podocnemis expansa | reverse complement strand
GGATTTGTGGCTCAAACCGGGAGCTTCCCTGCGTTTGAGCAAGCGGAGGTAGCGCACTCCGAGACACACACCATGGGTTAGATTGCAGACTGCTTCGCTGGTGGCCAATGCCCTATGCCTTGGACAGAACCAGGTCCATAGCTCTGGTGTTCTGATTCCTACAATGTCTGCTCCAGCTGGTCCTTAATTTACACGAGGTAAATTGGATGCGAATGGGGCTATTCAGTGGCATATACCCATTTCAAGTAGGAAACAAATCTTCTCTTACTTATACATTTACCCCAATTATTGCTCCATTGACTTCAGTAGAATTACACGTGATTTATATGAGTGGGAGTGAGGAGAATTAGGCCCAGAGTGCCTGATTCTCAGCTGGTATAAATGAGCATAGCTCTATTATCATAAATAAATTGACCACCATTTGCACCAGCTGTGGCTCTGCCCCCACACATTCATTTTTGTAATAAACCTTTTATCTTCATTAGAACAATGTTAGAACATTGCTGATCAGTGACGAAGTTTACAGTAGTGGTCTTGCCATTCCAGCTACTGCACATTAAACCTAATGTAGTGTACTCCATTAATACACTAATACTTAGAATAATGGCTCCTAGGGTTCTTGTTATAATGATCCTAATCTAAATGAGAAAGTATCTTGCCTTATTATAGTTTTTCTTCAGTCATGATCTCCTACTCCTCTTTAAATCTTCCCCCACCACTAAAAATATGAATGTAATCTTGCGGGGAGGAATGGGGACAGTCTCGAAGTTGCTGATCATTTCACGCGATCAGACTCTTTTGCTTCCTCTGGTCCTGCTATAGAAGTCATTGCTACAGTGATGTAGCTAACTGGTGAGGTAATGAACACAGATCATAAAGCCACCAACAATAAACATATTACACATTAAACAGTAAGAAAATTACAAGAAAGCTAAAATCCAATAGTCAAAAAATATTTTTCGTTGAAGGGATCCCTCATTTCAGAATCTAAAGCGTTATCATCCTGTTTTGTCAGACAGCTGTGGGAAAGGAAGTGTTGTTCATTGGCCAAGGTGCTAACTTGGGATTTAGAAGACCTGAATATGATTCTTGGCTTTGTGTGTGATTCTGGGCAAGCTACTTAATCTCTCTCTGCCTCAGCTGCTCAATCTAGTTCTAAGCTGTAATAGAAAAGTTTGGGGTAAGGGCTCATGCAAGGTGAAATTTCCCCTTTTGAAGGGGCTGATATATGCTCTGGGCAGCATTTAAGCTATATAGGTGCTTGATCTGAAGGCCTAGACAATTCTTAAGTACCTGTATGGTTCCAAGTGAGAGATAAATAGTTCTTTGAACTTCTGCTGTTAACCCGGCACAGATGGGGGAAAAAAATCATTTTGAACCCCTTGCAAACTTTTTCTTTGGAGTAGTGGGGGAGGGGGCGAACACCCAACCTCTTGAAACACAGATTGTTCTTCTGGAGGGAACTGAAGCCTAGAGGTGGAACAATGCTGGATGATCTGTGTCTGAGGTGTGCAATGGTTTAAAAGACAGTTATGGGGTTTGACCAAGGAAGGGCTTTAGATAATTGCTGAATCCTCACAAAAATAATATACTCCTCCCAGCTGATTTCTCATACTTACTCACTTGGTTTCTGAGGCCAACATGGAATGGTGACTTTTATATCTATGTGAAGAACTGCTGTCCTTCATTTCACAAAATGAGAATTTAGTGAACTATAACCTAAAGTGGTACGATTTTTGAATCATGTAGAGAACAGATTTGTTTACTGGGAGCAAACATACCCTTTTATAGCAAAAAACCCACTGAGAATCAGTTTAAAATGCACACTAATAATGCATAAGATGAGAGAGCATCTAAAGTTGAGGTTTTCTAGGTGTGCCCTGAGGTCTCTTTGCAGTCATGATGTCAACCCAAACCCATACTGTTTACATAAGGCCCATGTGCTTAGGCAGCCACTGAAACATTTTTGGTTTGGCAATCCAAAGTACAGATCAATGCTGATTGTATTAGTGTGGCAGGCTGCTGATCAGGTATGAGGCTCAGATGTAGAATCCAGACAGAGGCTTGGTAGTAACTTGATAAACATGAGCCCACTTCTGAAAACTATTATCAAAAGACAATCATTAAAACCATGAGGCAGGCCTAAAATCACAATCATGCAATTGTTAAAATAATGAGCTTTGAGTTTCTTTTCTTTGCCTTCTAATTTCAGAGTCTTTAGAGTACACTGAGGTCATGTTTTCTAGCTTTCCTGGGCATCCATGAAGGTTAGAAACTTACTATCTTTTAAATGGCAACTGAATTTCTGATATAATCACTTGGCTTCATGAGGTGGACTTTAAGAAAAACAAGGCATCCTCTGGCACTTAAAGACTAACAGATTTATTTTTCACATAAATCTATTAGTCTTTAAGTGCGACAGGACTCCTTGGTTTTTTGGTTTTTGTTTTTTTTTTTTGCTGGACTAGACTAACACAGCTGCCCCTTTGGAACTTTTTAAGAAAAACACTATTGTGGACTTCCAATAAAAATCACAAGATTTGGCAACATAGTAAGTCTGCTTGGATGATAATGTGAATTTTGCATGCAAAGTTAAAAGCCTGTAGAAGAGGATGGGCAGATTTGACCGTTTCTATTCTTTCCTAGTGCTGTGGGAAGGAAGGCAGGCTCTCTATGTCCACAGATGTCCAAAAATCTTCAAGATATATGGGCAACCACAATTGGACAGCAGCAGCAAAGATGCTTCTAAATTCCCTTCCCATGCTTAATCTGTGGAAATTATTCATTTCTTAAAAAGATTTACATTCTCTCCTAATCCTTTCATTTCAGTTAACTGAAATATTTTGATCCATTTTAAGGCTCACCAAAGATGACGCGTAAAATTAGGATTAGAGTTTTGTAAGTGCTTTGGGAAGGGCTTTCATGTTGACTAGGAGGCTGTGAAATTGTTACTCTCAAAGTTAATTAGGCAAACAGGACAAAAATAGTGCTAATCCATCTTCTCCTCTCCAGATACTTATATGGTTCTCATAACTGTAATACTCAGTGTTGTACAGTATTAATGAATTTACCCTCCCAATATCCCTGCACAGTAGAAAGCATGATCCCCAAATAGATGAGGAACAGAAAGATAAATGCATTGAAGTTAGTGGAAAGAATCCCATTAACTCTACATGGGACCCCAGGGTTAGATTTCCAAGTACTCTGCACTCGCAAATAGCACCCAAGGAGAGCTGAAGATCTAGCTTTAAATGACTTGCCAAAGATCATATGGTGAGACTGATGCTTAGCTCTCCTGAAACCCACATGGCCCCATAACTGGAAAACCACCCTTCTCTCATGACTGGGACATAGGCAGCCTGATCCAAGGGTCATAAGAGAAATCTGGAGCCAGGCTGGGTCAGACACCAGGAGATTCAACTGTGAGGCAGGCCAGAGGGCAAACCAAGGGTAGGATGTCAGGAAGCAGGCAGGTTTATCAAACTCAGTCAGTAGAAGCCAATAAAGTAAGAGGAAGCAGTTTTAAGCAGAGAAAAACAAATCACTTACATGGACAATTTTTTTTTGCCTGCGCTCTGTTTAAATACAAGCATGGAAACTATTAGGACCCTCAGGATTATGCCAGTCCCGGACTGGAGTCTTCAGAAGTATGTAGCTCCTAATCCTAGCAGATATTATCACAGGAGATGGACAGGTTCCGACTTACTACCTTTTATAAGCCCTATAAACCAAGGTTCAAAACATGTGGCCCTTGATATTATCAGAATTTGAAACTAAGAGGCTTTTTGAAAGCAATACTAACAAAGTGTTATTCTTTTTTATATAATTTCAGGCCAGATACAAAACCCACACTCTTTTCTTTTTCTGTTGTGCTAATTAAGTATTTTTATTCATAGCTTTAGGCAAAATAATAACCTCTAAATGATATTCAAACTATAGCATGAACACAACGGAAATTTACAGCAAAATTAAAGTTTGCAAATCCTAGCTACACTGGATCTTTCCAAGTGTAAATCACCCCCAGCTTGTTCTGTAATTAATGACCCAGAACAACAAGACCTTGGGATACAAGCATTTGTACAAAACTCCTAGATCCTTGGGTAACTCTGAAGCACCACAATTTACTATCCCTATGGGAATCCCACACCAATGCACAGTTGTCCCACATTTTACATCATTTGATGTGCCAGACTTTCCCCTTTCTCAGTAATCTTAAAAGAATCTCTTAGGAATACAGTTTCTGAAGGGATAAAACACTGGCCTTGTGTCTTTCAAGTTTGGTCCAGCCCAATTTCTAATCTAAATTCAAATTATGGTTATTGCTTTGGGTTCCAAATCCGTAGGATAGGTTAGAAATGTTACTGTGCAAGCATTGTACAGCCCCAAGCAGCACCACCTTATTCTGTACTTGGTCCTTTTAAAAAGTTCACTTAAATGTGTACTAAGAAAACATGATACACAAAAGCCCAAATGAAAGTATTACAGGCTGGTGCAAGGAAACAAATACAATGAACTATAATGATGCACTTTGGATGGACAGCCTCTGGTGACTGAACCCAGAGCCTTTATATCAAGAAAAAACATAATCTGCCCTTGCCTGAGCAGAAAGGCTCATTCACTAGCTTGCAGCCAAATTCCAAAGGAGCAGCTGTCTTAGGCTAGTTCAGTAAAACAAACAAGGATTCCTGTGGCAATTATATATTTATTGCATAAGCTTTCGTGGGAGAAAATCCCACTTCATCAGATGCTTTATCTGAAGTGGGATTTTCCCCCACGAAAGCTCATGCAAAAAATAAATCTGTTAGTTTTTAAGTGTCACACGACTCCTTGGTTTTTTGTTTTTTTTTTGCTACATTCTGCCAGCATGGGTTACAGACCCTTCAACAGGAAACAGTCAGGAAAGAAAGAAATAATTAAAGAACTCAATTTGGCACTAGGAGACAGGTCCAAATTGTAGCATCCAAAAGAAATATTTGGGCAAATCATTTTAAGCTCTCTGAGCCTTAACTTTCCTATCTTGAAGATAGGGTTTTCAATAACTATCTCACAGGGATTCCATGAAGCGGAGTTCATTGATATTTTGGAAGTGTTCAAGCACTCTGGTAATAAAGACCACAGGAAAGCCTATAAATAAGGTGCATGTATTGGTCATCAGGCTCACTTTACCCCCTTGCAGGGCAGGCACAACCACACTGAGATCCAGAATAATTGCAAATATGCCAATCTGTCAGTGTGTGCACAGGTCACATGGAAGAATTGCAATGTGTTCCAATAGCCAAGGTGAGCACAGCCAGAGATGAGAGCGATGGATCAATTCTACTCCTGTGGGCTAATGAACAGCCAGTTGGTGAATGGCATCACTGAGGTAGCTGTGAATCCACTGACACCAGTTGTCATGACACAAGTGTAACTGAGAGGAGAATTAGAGAGTAGAATAATCTGTGTGGAGAACTGTATGCAGAGACCATTGCCACATCACAGAACATACATTCAGAAACAAGTGGAGCATGCCACTGAACCTATCTCAGTAATGTCAGTCTATATGGCATTATCATGGAAAGAATAACAGGGCAGGATATTTGCAGTGCTTTCAAAGGACCAGAATTTCTGGTGCTAATATCATCCTCATGTTTCTATTGCTGGCAATGTTTTTTTCCAACTGTTGTGACACAGCTGACTGTTCTGTGCTTAAATGTAGCACCAGCCAGAATTTTAACTCTCTGTTATGAATTACATGTCTCTAGGCAAAACATTTTTGACCATGGCTCACATCACTACCCAGAGCAGCATAGTCAAATCCAAGAATTAAAAAATCAGGAGCCCAGCCACAAAAATCAACAGACTGGCTTAAACATTGTGATTTAAAAAAAAAAAATCATTTTTTTCCTTTGCCTTCTGGTTTGAACTTTTATGACATCCTCAGAATATGGTCGCAGGGTTTTTTGCACAACCATGAGAACTAGAAACGTACTATTTTGTTAAAGGAAACAATTATCAGCTAATTACAAGACTCCAGGACCTGGAGCTTTCATAAAAACACTAAATTTGGCAAGAATTGGCAACACTGAATAGGGCATACAGTTCAGCCCAGATTTGCAGGTAATGGGGAGAAATGAAGAATCCAGGAGTACAAAATAAAAATCAAACTTTCCTCTTTTATTTTGTTTTTCTCTCTCCACTGCATTGGCAGGTTGAAAAGTCAAAACGGTGAGGTTATAGAACCTCACCCAATGGGAGAAAGGAGGCAAATGTTTCGTTTTGGGAGATTTATGCTCACGAGTTAGAAAAATGAGTAAAGCAGCTTATTATCAGATGGAATATGTGAGAAGTGGGTCACTCTTGTACTCAAAAGGTCGCTAGTTGCTCCAGACATTTGACTGCTTGCTTGCTTTCATAATTCAGGCATTTATCCTATTTTTTATCATCATCATGGATATTTATTCATTGTATCTCTAAGAAAACAAATTTCCTTAAATGGCCCTTTACTTGCTATCTCTAATTGCAAATGGAGTATAATAGAAACCAGATTAGAGCATATCTTCTTCTTGTTGATGTGACTGCAATACTAACAAAGGAATAGAAAATCCTACCCAGATTCAGGTAAGGTACAGTACTAGAAACACATAAGGCTTTTTTTTCCTTTTAAAGCAAAGATACATTTACAGAGAGGATGGCATTATACAAGCTCCTCTTTCAAACCTGTCAATATGCCATTCAGATTTACGGTAACAACTAGAAAAGCAGGCATATTCATTCCCTATGTGCCGGTGAAGCAGAGCTCTAGCAGACTACTATATTCTGAGAGGCATCCACAGTTCAGATTTTATCATCAGTCAGGGCCTGTGAAATAAGTTCTGAATAAATGAGAAAACTTTTAAAATATTAAAATAGCCTTCACTGCTTGTGGCTTTGATTTTACAAAACTGGCTCTTGGTAGCACTTCTTCCTTAGGAAACTAACATGGACCCAGACTAGTTATCTCCACATAACTTGTCATCAGTTTTGTGAGATGAAGTATTGCTCAAGCGGCACTTAGAGGGAATAATTGGGTTGATCATCTGATACAATTCCTGCATCTTAATTACAGTAGAGCAAATTGCGAGCTGCTTCCCCAAATAAACAAAATTATTTAAAATGTTCAGTGATATTAGCAATATCACCAAATTTTTTAATGGCCACAGTGATGGATGTTGCAGTATATGCACTTCATGTCAACCCAATACCTATCAAAGCCAATGGGAAGACTCACACTGACTTTAGTGTGTCTTACATTAGGCTGTAGATAAGCAATTTGGAGAAAGGGCTCCTGAAGTTGTAGTCCTAGCTCTCTGGCTCATTGGTTATGACACCCTGAGCAATTTGCTCCATAGATTACAAGGTCTTTGGGCTTCAGTTTACCCATCTATGAAGTAAGACTAATAATATGTGTCTCACCAGACTACTGGGGAGTGCTTTAATGAGCTAATGTTTGTAAAGTACTTGAGAACCTCTAATGAAAGATATTGTAAAAGCAAAGAGCATTGTTGACAGGTATCACTTAATAGTATAATTGCATAATTAGAATCAGTCACTTTTGAATGATGAATTTTGGTTGACCGTAACACTATTATGGCACACAAAACTGAATATTTTACAGAAATAGTGGGTCTTCAGCTCTCTTGTATCAGTCTGCATTCTGGCTACTAATTTGGCAATGAGAAATAGTTAAACACTGACACAATTCTATATTTGTGGAACTTACAATGCATTACAAAGTTGAACAGATTTGTAGCTGGGTGGCAAAAATGGAAATTATAGAAACTGAACCTGGTTCAGACACCAGTATATGGACGCTGAGAATCAGGCCTTTTGAATGAATCTCAAGTACTTACATGTTCCCCTTAGCATAATATTTGAGGGTATGCCTAAACTGGAGCCTTAGGTTGACTTCAGAAGGCTCAAGTCAAGCTATAGACTTCCACAGCCACACTGGGCTTTTATTAAGTCAACTTAAACACTCCCTTAAATTGACTTAATACCACCACCTCTTAAGGTCGATTTAATGCTTAAGTTCCAAAGGGGCAGCTGTGTTTGTCTAGTTCAGCAAAAGAAGCAAGGAGTCCTGTGGCATTTAAAGACTAACAAATTTATTTATCACATGAGCTTTCGTGGGAGAAAATGACGAAGTGGGATTTTCTCCCATGAAAGCTCATGCGATAAATTAATCTGTTAGTCTTTAAGTGCCACAGGGCTCCTTGCTTCTCTTAATGCTTAAGGTTAGGTGGGGAATAGCCCTTAAGTTGACTTATTGGCCTCCAGGCCCCCTCCCAGAGTTCTTGGGTACCTGGAAGTGTTGACCTTGCACATGCCATTATGGACTCAGGCAGTCAACAGGCGTTTCCAGTGTGGACTTTAACAAGGTCGACTTTAAGTGGACTTAAAGTCAACCTTGTTAAATCAACTTAACAGAGCTTCCAGTATAGATATACTTGAGTGCCTATGATAAGAACCAGTGTTAAAGGTTGGTTTTGTTGAGGTTGGTCCTACTCTGAGGAGAAGGTTGGACTAGGTGACTTTCTGAGGTCCTGTCCAACCTTCTATGACCTTATTATAACCATTTTACAAATGGGACCTTAGAGAAAGATACAAAGTAACTTGCCCAAAGTCATACAGAAAGTCTGTGGAAGATCAGGGAATTGCACTTCAGTCTTCCAAGTCCTAGACTAGCTCCCTAGCTCATCCTTCCTGTCTAAAGACAATGGGCCTGATTTTCCACTGCCTTGAGCCTTTAAACCTATGCAGCATGATTGTTAAAGTGTAAAGGAATGCATAATACAAGCTGCTTCACAGTGGGTCATCAAGCCTGCTATCAGATCATTTCAGTTTAGCATGAACTGCAAGTTTACCCAGGCCGGAAAAATACCTTAAAACAAATGCAGTTTTAAATATGAATCTGAACCCAAAGCTACCAACTTAGTGATCTGATGATGCACTGTGACACTTTCACATCCTTGGCTAAATGACATTTGTCACACTCAAGTAGAAACAATTATTAATAATTTTCCTTTCATGAGGAGCCCTACAATGAAATGTCAACAACTTCAAAAGTGCAGCAGAAGTGTCCAAATTAATTTTGATTTTCTGAAGTATAATTATTTTTGTAAGTACCAGACTGTGTAATCGCTTTTGGCGCTATTACTTGTGCAATCAATTATACTTAGATGTACTTATCTGTTTTCAAACATGATTTCCTAAGGTCACCTGCTGGTGGTTTTGATGTTTCTGTGGAAGAATGCTAGGAATCATTTTCCAAACATTCACTCATACAATGGACTCATTTAAAAACTAGTTCTGCTTCTGCAACCAATGGTTTTACCTTGATCTTCTTCAATGGCATCTTATATATGGTATCGGGGGGATAAAAGCTAAAGGTATGTTCTTCTGGTCATTGTTTTCCTTGCAAATCTGCTTTTGTGCATTAAATGGGAGCATTATTACTATTCCATGCATGTGCTTATACCTCCCTTGGGGCTTATTATGTTTTTCAGATGCAAAGGTCAATACCACTGTGAAATTAATTATATTCCCAAGAGATATGCAGTCAAGCCAGATCTGGCCACAGACTAGCCAGGAAAAGGGTGGGTAAATCATTCAGAGAAAGATATAGCTTCCACAAGCATCTTTAGCTACTGCTAAGCCAGCCCTTGTGCTAACTAACATTTGTGATAGCCCACAGGAATGCAGGATAAATGAAGGCAGAAAAGCTGTAGGATGATATCTCTCCCGTGGGTTTCCTTAATAGCCACACAACCCCTGCCTCGCTTCGGACCCATGCATGGATAGCTGGCAGGAGAATCTCTTTTGTCCTCTCACATGAGGAGCCGGTAACACATGAAATTTTTAATGGCAGGTTAGACAAACACTTGTCAGAGTACTTGGTCCTGCTATGAGTGCAGGGAGCTGGACTTGAGGACCTCTCATGGTCCCTTCCAGTTCTATGAATCTATGGCTGTGTTCACACAGCACTCTTATTTCGAAACAACAGAGGTTGTTTCGAAATAAGAAATACCCTGTTCACACGACGCACGGTTGTTTCAAAACAACGGGAACCGTTGTTTCGAAACAACGGCGTTGTTTCAAAACAAGTTAAACCCCATGCGGGGACGAAACAACATTGTTTCAAAACAACTTGTTTAGAAACAACGCCGTGGGAACATGTTGTTTGAAAACAATGGTGACTTGTTTTGAAATAACTGTTGCCTGAACCTGCTATTTCACTTTGAGCTTTTTTCCTTAATTCGAATTAACAAACTGTTAATTCGAATTAAGTTATTTCAAAATAAGGTGTTATTTTGATATAAGTTGTTTCAAAATAACCCCCGTGTGTGAACACAGCCTATAATGCCACTATTTTGTTCATGGGTGGTATGGGCCCAGTCTACCAAAATTCATTCTGTTTTCCTGACTTGGTCTCTCCAACAAAGTGTCATCCATGATCCGGTTTGTACTTATGTTCTCATGCTCTGGTGTCCTCAATGACATCTGCAACCATTATTGGAGCATGTTCTAACTCTCCTCATTTATTTGGATGGAATTTGGTGTTGAAGACACTTTTGACCAAGATCCTCAGAGTATTTAGGCTTCTAACTTCCACCAAATTCGTTGACTTCCACTGCCCCAGTAGTTGTGCCATCTGAAATGATCCCCATTGGATGGTTGCCAACCTTGCATTTTAGTCTTTACTCACAAGGCTGAGGTTTTTTGATGGGCATAGTAAGCTTTTTACTGTGAGCCCTAAAAATAGCCTTCTGAGGCAAATTCAGCAGCAGGAGTCTTGGAAAATTGCAGAGAGCAGCAGCTCTGGACAGTTTCCGAACTGTTGCAAAAACTGGGGACCTCTTCAGTGTCTCTTAAAGGAGTAACACCGACTGCAGCTCTTACTTTGGCAACAGCCTTTTGGCAGTAAACCATAATTTTTTATGAACATTTCTCTTTTCCTTTTGGGAAGCAGTATATTTCCCTGCTTCTTTATGGACTATCTATAAATTTACAGACAGTTGGCAACCCAGGCCAGTATGCATCTCATCAAGCAGCTGGGGCTTTATGCATACATCAGCTGTCATGGTGGATTCATAACCATAGTGCTTTCCTTTACTTCTCCCAACCATAGCAGAAGATCACAGTTCATTTTCCTAAGCCATCTAACCTCTCTCACAGTTGTATATTTCATGAGTTCTGGTCTCACTGTCATTCTCTATCATCTTCACCTGGCTTAATATCTGTGCAGTCGCTGGATCACAACATGTATTTGTCAACAACATCTGTACCTGCACACAACCAGGTATTGAATTTTGTGCAATTCATGACAGTAGGGTTCACCAAAGCATACATGATTCTCTTGTTTCCTCCAGTACAGCAGAAAAGAAAGTTTTGGAAGCAAAGCAAGTCAACATGAAGTTGAGGACACAGACATAGCCAAAGAGATTCTTTGCCGTAACATATCTATTATACTGTATGCTTGACTTGAAGTTTCTTTCTTTGGTATGCTTCATCTTATTCCCTCATTTCGTTTTCTTGATATTTATCTGTTTGCTTGCTGGAATCTTTGCAGCAAGCCCCATGTGCAAATCAGCTTGTTAGAGCTGTACATGGCATACTCAGAGCCACACTGCAGGTGCTAAAATGCAGCAGAGATTTTGTGAGCACAGCTCGTATCTGACCTTCTACAATATATCCCACAATATGCAAGAAAACACTTGAAATGAAAAATTGGCTCAGGTAATGATAAACGATATGAATTTAAATGCGAGGATGGTTAAAAGTCCTGGAGAAACTACCAGTAGCCACAGACATTCTGACTTTATACAATTTACTACACTTATTCTTTTTGTTTTTGGAAAGGTAGAGGGATGCAGATAGATTTTGATTCTGAATCTCTAGCCAAAGTCAAAATTGAGGTTTTACCTGTAAGGGCAGGGGTCTGCAACCTGTGGCTCTGGAGCTCCATGTGGTTCTTTGGCTGCCCCCTTGCAGCTCTGGGCTCCAGGCCTCCCTGCCCCCAGGGAACCCTTGGTGTGGCCCTGTAGCCAGGGACCATAGGCACAGCTCTCAGCTCCCTCCACCAAGAGGCTACACCCACTGAAGCTCTCAAAACACTGGGGTACATCTACACTGGAGCTTTGGGTCAGCTTAAGGAAGCTTAAGCTGACCTACAGACCCCCACCACCACAGTGGGCTTTTATTATGTTGAATTAAGTGCTTCCTTAAGTCGACTTAATAACACCACCTCTTAAGGTTGACTTAATACTTAAATCAAACTTATTACATCAACTTAACACAGTATAGATGGGGAATAGCCCTTAAGTTGACCTAACTGGCCTCCAGTCTCATGCCCAGAGTTTCTGGCCATGAGGAAGGTTTGACCTAGGACCTGCCAGAGTGGACACAGGCAGTCAACAGGAGTTTTCAGTGTGGATGCTCTAAATCGACTTAACAAGGTTGACTTTAAATCGACTTAAAGTTGACCTTGTTAAGTCGACTTAACAGAACCTCCAGTGTAGACAGACCTTTGGTTATTGGAAGAATTTTTAAAAATGGCTCTTATCTTTTGGGTTGCTGACCCTGTATAAGGGGTTTGATTGTTTTAAACCATTTATCTATCCTTTATAACTATCATTGGTCCACAGAGTCCCACTGATTTATTATCTCTGTGGGGTTGAATGTTTTATAAATGAGGGCACAATTTATGCCTAGCCTGATGGGAGACCGCAGAGCCATGTGACCCATACTAGCTAACTAACAAAGAATCTAAACTATCAGGGAAGCAAGTTATCCTAGTACGATCTCCTAGTTAGTTTAGAAATTAAACAACAAACAGCTAACGATATGTCAACCAGAGCTGTGTGAGCCTTTAGTCTCAAATCCCCAAAACTATGTGCAAAACTCATCTGCTTTCAGGTTTCATTTCAAGCTTGAAACTTGGCTTAGCTTCACTGACTAGTTGGCTGAGGTTAATAGACCTAGGCTGAATTCTGAGTGAATCCTCATCTACCTTGGGGCTGCTAGTGGGACTTTACACTTTGGTTTGAAACAGCATGAAACGTGGTGGTTTTGGCAGTGTTTCACTTGACATTTTTGGATGTATCCTAATGCAGAGAGTGTGAAAAATAAAATCACACTCCCCCTACACTGCCTAAAATATTCATTGAATCCCCTATGCCACACACATGCTTGTGTTTCAAATACAAAATACTAGCATTAACTATAACACTCCTTTCAGCTAGAGTTGAATTATAGTTCAGGCACTATGGCCCCAGTTCCTGGAATCCTGTAATTAGATACATAAGGGTTGGGGATTATTTAGTGCTCCCATTGACCTCAAATCTCTGCTAATTACAAAAATTTTCCATTGTTTAGGCTATTTGTGGTTTTCCAAGTGTGCAGTTACTTGGCTAGGTAGGGGTTTCTTTTTATCATTATTGCAATATTTTTCTCAAGGACATTACACAATTTTTATTAATTCTAAAATTAAACACATTTATCTGCTCATATTTATGTTCAAGCTTTGGCTGTCACTTGCCAGTCTCACTGCCTGACTCATACACCTGTTTATCCATTATTTTATATAGTGTGGACTAATATGCCAATATCCATCCATCAGCTATAACTAAAACAGTTAAAAAAATGCACATCCCAGATTTTAAAATGTGTGTATGAGTTACAAGAAGTGCCAGTTAAGACATTCCATGAGAAATAATTGCAGAGAATACTTGGTGTATACTGGTGGGGTAAAGTCACTAAAGGCATATCAACACTAGAAATCTTACAGCTGAACAGATGCCCTGCTGTAAGGTCTTCGATGTAGCTGCCTATGGTGACATCAGAGAGCTCTCCTGCTGGCATAATTAAACCATCCCCAACAAGTGGCAGTATCTGTATTGGCTAGAGAATATCTCCTGACAACATAGCACGGTTCACATTGGCACTTCTGTTAATAAAAACTTATGTTGGTTTGAGGTGTTTTTTAACCCCCCTGACCAACAAAAGTTCTCATTTAGACATAATACAATTCTGATGTGTTACACAAGACCTGTCAAAAGACTATAGAGCCAGTGGTTCAAGAACAAAGATGGAAGTGGTGTGGGCATATTGTATGGATGTAAAAAGACCCCATATTCCTAGGCAAGCTCTTGACTGGGTACAATTTGGTGGAAGAAGGAAGAGAGGAGGAGAACAAGTGACATATAAGAAAGTCACTAAGAAAGATGTCACTGTCATGGAAAAAACTACAATGGAGTAAGAAATATGGCATTAGACAGACAGAGATGGAAATGGCTGGTTGCCTCCAGATACAAAAGTATCTAATGTAATAACTGAACATTGTTTTCTATCAAACAAGATACATCAAACTCATAGCAAAGTGTGAGCTAGGTCAATTGTCCATTGTGCATTTGTTTCACTCATTCATTTTGATTCTACTTGAAATACCAAATTTGAAAATCCAAATCTGTGATGACTTTAATGATTGGAACCAGCTTCCAGGGTAACATGTATTTGGGAAAACTTAAACTTAATCCACTCCTCTAAGAAGCTTCCCTTGGGAAAGGAAAATGTACCCAAGATGGAGCAGTTCAGTACTATTCATAAAGAAAAACATAACTGAATTTTCTGTTTGCTAGAAATTTTTAATTATACCATATAGGCTGACCAACAAGATAAGACATCCTTCTAGGAAGAGACAAAATTCTGGGAAATTCACATCTCTGAGCATTGACTTTGCTGCATTCCTTGATTAAACATGGCTCCAGAGATACTTTGTTCTCATTATATCAACTAAAAATCCCAGTCAAACTTATTATTGCAGCTCTCACCATTGTAATATTGTCTATGCCAACACTCCTTTGCTAAATTGTCTTCACTCAAAACACAACTCTTCCTCAGACATTCAGTCTTCTGTTAGGCTAGAATATCATTAATGATGACATGCTCTCACTGTAAAACTCTCAACTGTTTTTTATAATGTAGATCATTTTTTTCTCATTATGAGTGGTTATCAAACAAGGAATATGGAAACATAGCTACATTACTTGTATGCACAGGGGAAACTCCGTCAGCCTAATGACTTCTATGTACTTGGCTATATTAATGAGTTGCTTTGAGTACTATTCAGTGGCTAACTGACATCTAGAAGTCATTCACACTCTTCCATATAGGTTCTTATATATACTCATCACTGTTGTATTGGGTCTCTTCTAGCAGTGAATTAAGCAGTATGATTAATATCTGTTAGGTGTTAGTTCTTGCATCCTCTTCAAAAGGAAGAAGTATGTGTATTGTTTTGTTCTGGATTTTTTACACACGCAAGCACACACTCACATATAGCTCTTTGTTTATATTGCAGAAGGCTAGGTGAAAGAAATGTATCTTGCTCGTTGAGTGGGAGGTGGGGAGATTTGTGATGGTCCTTAGCTCCTTAAGGAGTTCACATCAAAGTCTCCGACTGGCCCCCATGCAAGCTCTGACTCCTTCACAGATAAGCATTGCCCTTATAGTAAAAAGTTCTATTGCACCAGAGAGGTGAGTCCTTTCTATAGTGCATCTTTCTTTCTGACATACTCTAGCTTCCATAATCTCACACATTCATACCAGCAATACAGTCAGCTTCAGTTTAATGTTACCATTTTTGTTTGCTTCTCATACAGTTTGGTAGGATCATAATCTCCCCTGTCAATGTGTACTCTCCTCATTCCTGTGAATTTTTTTGCTCATTTGACACCTTATAATTTTAGGTTTTTTGGAACACAAATATTGAGCTTCCATTTCTTTTCTTTTGGATCAATTCCAAAACATCATCATAACAGCAATAAAAGATTCCATGAAATGAAATGAATTAAAGATTTGTGACTAAGACTTTCAAAACAGATCTCAGTTGAAGCTCTTTTTTTATGGCCACATAGTTTATTGGTCCTGAATACAATGTGCATGATGTAAAATGTCCTTGTGTGCCTCTGTACGCTATCTAATACCAAATTTATGAAACAAAATATTTAGTAGCAGGAATAAATGACTGTTGACAATATGCCTGCCACCATATTGAACATCAAGTCACAGTACCCACCTGATGGAGCTTCTTATCTCAAAATGTAAGTGACAGTTTAAAATAAGATATTTCCCAAGAGGGCACAGACCTGGTTTAACTTCAAGCCAGTCAGAAATTTCACTTTCAGTCTTTGACCAAACATAGCTTTGCATCTTGCATTATTAGATTATCATTCCAGTGTCTGACACTGAGATGTTTCCTTAGTTTTTCCCAGAAAGCCTGGAAGACAGAGAAAAGATTTTCTTCTGTCTCTGGTCTAATGCACTTCAAAAAATTGAACAGTGAATCCAAGCATAAAAGCAATTTTTGAAATACATAAAAAAATTGATTTTCTTTCAGTTGAGAATGGAATGTTTATAGGACTTAAAAGTCAAGCTGTATAAAAAGGTATGTTAAAGTTATATTAATGCAAACAATAAAACAAAAAAAATTAGAAGTAAGCATCAAAATGCATTGAAGTTCCATTTTCCTCCAGCCTTTGTATTATATTTAAAGTCAAATATAATAATCATGTTCTTTTTCCAAAACCAATGACTTCCGACTGTCACCTTAAATCTAGAAAGTCACATATAAGTGATGGCTTATTTGATGTTACATCTTGATGTTAAGCCATGAAACTGGGAGTTGTGGATTTGGTACCCGGCCCTATTACAGATTTTGCATGTGACCTTGACAATTCATTTAAACAGGTGCTAAACTTTACATATGTTAATATTCCCACTTAAGTCAGTAGCATTGCTTCCATGTGTAAATCTTTAAAGGATTAGGCCCTAATCTCTTGTATCTCGCATCCCCATCTTTAAAGTCTTGTTAGTATTATTTCCTTTCTCCCATCCTTTATTTCTCTTGTCCATTTATATTGTAATCTCTCTGGACCTAGAGTGATCTCTTGCTACATCTTTGTAAAATGCCTACAGTTGGGCCTGATCTTGTAATGTATATGAAATATCAACATGTAGCAATTTTGAAATCTAATACCAGGTGTAAGACAAGAAGTAGGCACTGAGTGCAGCACACCACTGTTTCTTTTTCTTTTTTTTCTTTTTTTTTTGAGGGCAAATAAGAACACATTTACAGCAAACAGTATGGCTGCATCAGAAGTCAAGTTAAAGTTGCTTTCTCAAAGCGTCATCAAAATACATATTCTACTGGCACACATTGTTTGGTTTTTTTCCCCAAATTTTGAGCCTGAATTCCTTCCAGTGGATTCCACTATCGTCAACTGGTTTACTTAAGGGATGATGGCTATAACTGGCCACACCCAGAGTGTTTCATTCTTGCATATCAATAGCTTTCTGCATTAGAAATTTGCTACTGAAAGCATGTTAGAAGTAGCACATGAGATTTCAGATCACTTTGTCTATTCCAGTCTGGCCAGAAAAAAAATCATCAAACTCCAGGAAGAGAACTTGCCAAAGCATCAATATGAGCAAGAGACTCTAGCTAGTTCAAAACCCATGTGCAGTATGCTTAAGAGACTAGTGGAGTGATGTAACTATGTACACCAACACGTACCAGCCCCAGATCAGGAAGGCTCATGCTATCATCTTATATTATGCAGTGATTGTCAGTTTAGTTAACAACCTCTGTTACTCAGGAAAATAACCATGATTATTTGAGCCATAGCTTAAACTGCTGCTCACTCTATGTAGTATTAACATCTGTTACTAAAAAGACTAATGCCAAACATAATGCAGCTAAAACTGTTGTCACACCAATCTACTGAGTATTTTCTAAAGCAGTGGTTCTCAACCACTGTGTTGGGACACATTATTGTGTCATCACACAACAATAAGTGTGTTGCAGAGAGCTAGGGAGATGGCTGGTTTCAGCCTGTGGGAGGTGGGCTGGCATCCTGTAGAGTCGCAATACATTGCCATGCATGTCACAACCCACAAAAGTTTGAGAACCATTGTTCTAGAGGACATAACAATTATGTTTTAATGGGAAAGTTGTGTTCTGTAAAATGATTTAGCTCGGATCTCAGAACTGGCTCAATACTATGCTTCCATATCACATGGTTCTTGTATGCAAAACTGATACAATCAGAGTGGGTCTGAATAGAGACTTGGGATTTCTATCTCATTACAAAAATCTAATTGCCCTTCTTCACACATTCTCACTTTCCTAATCAACTTGTGAATAGGCCTCACTCACCCTAACTGAACTGATCCCCTTAGCATTCACCCTCCTCATTGTTATGTTTGTCACCCATACTTGCACATGTATATGTGCCTCCTAATAGTAGCTTCCACTTCATGCATCTGAAGTTGGTTGCAGCCCACAAAAGCTTATGCCTGAAGAAATTTGTTAGTCTTTAAGGTGCCACAGGGCTCTTGTTGTTTTTGATTTATACAGACTAACATGGCTACCCCTCTAGGATTTTATGCAGGGTGTCTTCTGTTGTAGGGCACATAGGCAATGTCTAGACCTCAAGTCTTAGTTTGGACTTGTTTAGTCCAGACTAATTAGTTCAAAAGTTAGTTCTAACTAAGCCCTTTTTTATAGTTTGAACTAACTTCTAATTCAAAGTAGCCGGGCTTATTTTAGTTTGAACTAAAAGTTAGTTCCAACTAAAAAACCGCATTTAGTTTGAACTAACCACTAATTCGAACTTATTTATTTCAAACTAGCATGTCTACATTGTGCTCGTTCAAACCAAATATGCAAATAATTTTGAACTAAGCAGTTAGTTCAAACTAACCAGCTGAACTAATTAGTTAGAACTAAGCTTTGCTTAGTTTGAACTAAATGTTTTCAGTTTGAACTAGGCAAACCCTAGTGTAGATAGGGTTCAAATTAGTTCAAATTAAGGCTTGTTAATTCGAACAAGGTTGCTAATGCTTAATGGTCCATCAGGGAGATAAGTGAGTCCCACCTCTAGTTTGGAAAAGTTTCTTTCAAGGTAGACTTTGAGTGGCCTGCCTTTAACTACAAGGCCTAGAGAATATAATTTTCATCATAAATACATAACTACTCATGTATTTTCCATACGTACATCTCACAATGATAGCCATGACCACGTGACTCAGGAATTCCATAGATACCTTAATGACTCCTTTAGGTGAATCCAGAGGATCCCTGTTCTCCTATGCCCTCTGCCAGCTAGCATAGAAAGAGTTTTGGGTCACAGATGCAATGACTTCTTTCTATCTTAGGGGTCTCTATTGCTGCCCATCACTTCATTATCTAAGCATTTTCTATGTAAAAATTGTTAGCAGTAGCAGAGTCCCTACTGGACATCATGGTGTCTTTGGCTATTCTTTCTTTTGGGTTAAACAGTGTGATTCTTAACTTTTAATTAGATCAGACCAATCTAGTTGGAATGATGTATGATCAAACCCAATCCCTTTCTTCTGATTTTAACCAGCCACCTATTATAAACAAACATAAAACTTGTTTGTTTGGAAATGTCTTGATAGTATTTGCATTCTGTCTTACGCATCTTTCCCCTTTTGAGTTGATGCATGTATCCAGAATCAGATGCACCATGAAATTGCAGAAGCTACTGGTCTTGTGCAACCTCCACTCAGGGACTGAAGCAAAAAATGCCATTCATCTTGTCAGGAGTACCATGCTGATGACATTTCCAGCCTCATTTTTCCACCTCATGGGGTTTGGATCTATCTGACAAGCCTAACTGTGAACCTTTTGAGGTTCACTTGCCACTATAGAAAAATTAATTTGAATTTTTATTTCACAAGTGAAGCAACTAAAAGATTTTCTGAAAGGAAAATGCCCTCTCAAAGGTTAATAGCTTCAGTTGAACAACAGAATATTTAAACAGGTTAGTTCAACGATCGTGTCTTTTAAGCACTGTCAGAAGATTAGGACACAGAACACATGCTTCTCTTAAACCAAGTGTAGCATTTGCTCTTTCCTGATGATTAATTGTGGGAAAATATTAAATGAAGTGAGGAACTTCTTAATTTCTAAATTCAAATCAACCTGGGAAGAAATCTTGGGTTCTGCAAATCTCATTTTAATGTCCATTTATTAAAACAACGAATTGTGAGAGCTGTACTCTAGTTTCTTTACTTTTGGCATTAGGATTGAAATGTCTATAGAGTAACAAATCATGCTGTTTAAAGCAACTGCTCCAATATATTTTTAGCACTGGAAATATCTCTTCTTTAGTTAGCTGGATTTCCAAAAGTGGATGACAAGGGCTGAATTCTTGAGGCCTAGCACCTTGGGATTTTATGTATTTCATTCACCTGGGATACTGAATTTTGGAAAGTTTAACACTTTCAACTTCACTTTAAAAAGAGAGGGCAGTAACAAAAGCATACTGCAACTCAGCATATAGGGCCTTATTTTGGACAGGATTTTTCACCACGAATGTTTTATCTACATGTCCACTCACTTTCTCAGCCCGTCACTTGGACATGGTTATTGCCTGCCAAAACTGGTGTTATCGATTGGAAAAAAATGTCTTGCTCACAGTTGGAGGCCAGATAATGCTGGTTAATAATATGATTATAAATGTATCTCACATCAGAGTATGGAGCTGAGTACTGTACCTGAAAGTCATCTGCATTCTCAGCGAGCAGTGGTACCTGAACCCTGTAGATGGATGCTGTGAACATCTCATCATCTCCTCTGAGCCCTTATCTCAGTATTTGTTCACGCTCCAACAGATTCTTTTCATCATGGAGCACACAAAAAAGTAAAACAAAACAAAATAAACCCCCAAAACCCAACATTCCTTGTTGAACAAAATATTTTGATTGTCCTGAAATAAAAGGTTTTGCTTTTACTGAGAATTTTTAATGCTTACATAAAAGAGAATGATATAAAATTAGAAACAGTTATTTCAAATTTTAAAAAATCATTTAAGAAAATTTTAAATGGAATGCCTTTTTGTTTTAACCAAAACAATTTGGTGATTTTTATCTGAATTTGTTAGATGTTTAAGGGCCCCAAAAGTGAATTTTGATGTGGGGGGAAAAATTGACCATAAAAAGTTTTAGTCATCTGTAGTATCACCTGTGATCACAGTTTAAAAATAAATATTGAGGGAGTTTTAACTTTGCTATTGAGCAAAACTACTTTTCTCAGAGCTTCTGTAATATTCAGAGCAATTTATCAGCAGTTAACTGGATTTACCAATCTCACCAGCATAGTACAATTTTTGTAGGGCAAAGTATTTTCTAGGTGGATTTATTCTTTTGTTATAAAATACTTATCATTTGTGCCTACTCTTGTATGTCTATTTTCCTTATATAATAACCTTAAGTTGTCTGCAGGTGGTTGTGCTACTTATGAACTTTCACTAAAATACATCTCAATTCCCAACACCAAAACCCAGTCTGATTGGTTGCTATTGGTGGATAAACACTGGAGCAGATAACAGACTACATGGGTTGTCTATCTACAAACAACCAGAAACCTTGAAGGAACCATCTAAGCCTTCGAAGTGGTATTCAGTACCAAGAAAAAATACTGTGGTTATGTGGTCATTCTGACATTCTTTTAAAAACCCCATAAATATGTCAAATTGCTTGATTCTGTATTTCCTCCAGAATATGAAATAAAAAGGCATGATGAGCAAGTAAAAAATGGAATGGGGGGGGGGGAATGAGGCTGACCTTGTCAGCTGCAATTACATTTTCCAGTAGTAGTAGCTGAAAGATAATATAATTCACTGTCTCTGTTAGCACTCAGCATTGTTAATTCATGGGCAAGTCATTTAGATGAATTCCCAATGAGAAATTGAATTTCAGGTGATTCAGCAGGAAAATGCGTGCAATCTATTTTTGAATGGAAAATAGTTACGAGTTATCTGGCATTGTGTTTGATGCAGCTAGTCTTTGTATTGTGTGTACTGAGGAAGAACTTGCCAGTCTCGTAAGTGTTACATTTATTTCTGATAATGATGCACAGTAAAATGAAGAGCAATTAAGTAGTGAAGAAAATGTCATGATCTAGGCCCAATGGAAGAAGTCTCCCATTTGGACAAGGGATGGAAGCAACTGGCAAGAGTAACATTTTGTGGGGCTGAGTTCCTGCATCAGTACCTGGCATGAGTTGAAGTGGTGGAAGAAACATTTTGAAATATTTCACCCCACTTCCTCGCCATGAGAATAGACTTCATTAACTAGAATCATTTCTGCTGAAAGCATTGGCCTCTGTCATGAGACTGACTGCAGAACTCTGCCATTGCTTAACACACAGGGTGACTGTCCAGTGCAGACAGTGACCCATAGGATGATGCAGCCTGTACTCCCTGAAGTAGCCCCAGTGCGGTGTGTGGATAGTGGTGGTAAGGATATGGCCCATGTCCTCTCTTCCACTTGGAGACATTATGCATTCCTGAAGGCATACTGAGGCAATGGTTTCTGTGTTGCCCTGCAACGATGACTTACATGAATAAGATTTTGCAGGTTCATACCATATATTTGAAGGACTGAGTCAATGTTTGACTGTCGAGCTTTCCATGTCATTCCAACCAGGGAAAATCAGAGGTAACTTATTGCAAAATGGGTGGGAAATCAGAATCAAGTCCTTCCTTGGTGTGTGCTAGAATAGGAACCATTTCAGAAAAAATCCAGGACACCTGGTTTTGCACCTAGCCCCCAGTCTGGCCAGCAGATATGCACCTGTTGAGGCTACCACAATTTTACATTCTACACTAAATCACAATTATGGTCCTGTATCCAGAACTGCTGCTTTTCCAGGGCAGACAGACCCAGGGTCCAATGGCTGCTTGGTGGCCTTTGTGCAAAACAACAAGAAACCCTAAAGATGGATGTGCCATGTGCTTCTGAACAGGGGGGCGTGAGGACTTTGTAATAGGGTACATGATGTAGGCCTTGCCTACACAAGCAAGTTGCACTTGTTTAACCACACTGGTATAATGTGGTACAAAACTCTTGTGTGTCCAGTTATGTCTGGATATGTATGTTTTCCCAGTCCTATTCCTCTTCCCAAATAACCATGCTAGTAAAAGTCACTTATATATTAATATAACTAATGAAACTGCATGACTTTTATACCAATATAACTGAATCTCCTTTAGGACTTTTACTGAGCTATTTCAGTGAAAATTTTTTTTACACCTTTAACCAAAACATTTATACTACTAAAACTGTCAAGTGAATACCAGGACCTGGAAATAGTAGGTGTGATTTGCATGACTAGGAGCTTAGTTAAATGAGCAATTCTAAGTGCTGAGTCTTAGTGGTGTGGTGGTGATTATTTTTAAACATAGGATCAGAGGCTAATGAACCTGAGCACTTTTGAAAACTACTGTCCCTTTATTTAAGGTGGGTTTCCTCCCACTCCATCAAGCTTGTTCAGCTGTGAACCTTCCTTGGATTACCTTACGAGCTTACTTGTTTTCCTAAATAGAATGACTATATATATGTAATCCCATAGATTTCTTTTTCCTATTTTATACACAGTTTTGAGTCTACTATCTGAAATCTAGGCTAGCTCTTGGAACATCAGTATTCTCTCTCCTGTGAAATGTGTATGATGATCAGCCATTAGTGAAAAATGTTACACAAAGTTAACGCAAACAGAGACGCCAACAGGAAATAAATGAGTGTTCATCACAGTTCTTTCAAAGCCCTTCAAGGATCCTTTTCAATATCATGGTTATCTGCACTTTTAGTTTATGTCAAATGCTTTAACGAGGATTCTAAAACCTGATTTTAAACTTAAAAGCAGGCAGACTAATTTGAAAAGAGATTAGAATCAAGTTATTGTGTATCCCTGAGAATTTCTATGAGCAGCTACTTTTTAAATACAACTACAAACACATACATTTCATCTACCTATTTTCATTCTCTGGAATTTTGACAAATCAATTTCTGTTTGGTAACTCATAGAGCTGTGTAGAAATGTTTTTCTACCCTATGAATATTTCAGTTTAAATTATCCCACCCTCCATATCTTGAGTCAGGAAAAGGAGCTAACACCTCAAAATTATCAATAAACAAAAGAAAACAAAGTATTTTTGAGTCAATCAAAACATTATGTTTTGACTGACCTTTTGTTTGAATCTTTTTTCATTCTCATTAGCTTAAATTTGAAACTAAAAGTTCTTTCAAATTGTAAAACTGACTTTTTTTAATTTTGAAAATGTTGAAATGAAATATATTTCAACAATTTCAAAATATATTCTTCCAAAGCTTTTTGAGTCAGGAAACTTATTGGAACCAATCTTCCTTCATGAACAGTTTTAGTTTTTACAAATTGGTATTTTTCAGCCTAAATTAATTCGTTAAAAATGCCTTATTAGATCTAGTAAATACTTGTCATAAAAACAAATGCTAAAATATTCCTCCCATTCTTTATCACAGACAAAAATAATTTGTATTTATTATCAGAGTTAAAGCATTGATTTTACTTCTGTTGTGAATATTTTAGAAATGTTGAAACTAGAAATTGCAGTTCTGATCAAATAAATGAACTCCCCAAACCGGAGCACTGCTGAATACAGCAGTCTTATGTTTCTACTTCATGTTGGAATGGTACATTTTTCTCAAGGCAACAATGACTAGAGCATAAAAGTTTATATTCATTTTTCTGCTTTGGGATTAGATATGTATTATTTTAAGCTATTTTGATAGTCCAGTCCTGGGTCCCTCAGTCAAGCATTTAGCCTTACTCTTTTCCAGACTGTGATGTGGAACTTCTGGTCAGGGACAACATTGAAATGGGAAACTTGTATGACTGAATCCAAAACCAGACAAACAGACCAGTTTAATTTCAGTTTCATCTGTTTCAGTGTGGGAGTAGCTGAGAGAGCAGCAGAACAACTCCAGAGAAAATCTGATCAACTCCCACCCCACAAAGTGAATCTTTGAACTGCTGTGAAAAACAGCACACGGCTCAGCCAGTTCCAGCCTGGCAGAGGCCAGCATCCAAGGAGACAGAGAACCAACCTGGCACCAGCCTTTATTTGTTGACCCTTAATCTTTTTCTTCCCTGAACCCTTCATTTCCTGTCTCCAGTAAAGTCCCTCCACCCTTGGAGTATCTTAAATCCTGCGCTCCAGTCTGAGGTGAATCTTCTATGCCAGAATTAAGCTTAGCCCAGACCCCACAAGTCTGAGTCTGCTGGTACAGCCAGGGATGGGTGTTTACTGCAATGCAGACATACCCTAAAAGTCAGCTTGCCCACATTGCTGGAATATATATGTATATTTGAGATTCCTACAGCCCTAATCAAAATCCTGTCCTCACTGCATTTGGCAGGAACAGTGCTAGCGTTTCTGGGGCCCCCTGCATGCAGCAGACACCGGCACAGATGAGTGTGTCATAGCACAGCACAACAGCGTGGTCCCCATTTTGGCGCCCCTCAAACATCGGCGCCTCCCTGCACTGCTTACCGGGCTTACCATGCTTACCACATTGTGCCGGCCCTGGCGTTTGTACCCCAGTGTTTTTCTGGTCAAATACACGTTTCACAAAGCTCTCCTTTCTCTTGTGTTTCCTCTTCAGTCAAACTGAAATGTAAGAATTAAGTTTAGTGAATATATATATCATAGTGGAGAAGAAGAAAAGAAAGATAAAACTAGAAATAAAGTGGTTCCTTTTAGAGTAGTGAACTGGCTTCTTTAAGGGTCTTCCCCTCTCCCCTACCTTAGAGAGAGAAATATTCTGCTTTAAGCTACTTAAAATGATTATTTTACTGTCCTGAGCAACATTTTTTAATCCTGTTGCCATCGTGCTGACCCTGCGCTATAAAATGATAGTCAAAACTTTAAACTTATTCAGTTTTGCTTTTAGCTCTCATTACATTCCTGTTACACAGCCACAACTGTCTGGTGTTTTGTGGGTTTTTTAAGCAGCTTTTTAATCAGGGGTTTTAAACTGAATAGCCAGATCAGGAAAGAGGGTCTCTCTGCTCCCAGCCTATTGCAGAATTCCTATGTGCCTGCTACACTGAAGGCCTTTAAATATCATATTCTTTTTTATAGGCTTGTGTTGCTGACAGCCGTGCTTTTGTATGGCCTACAGTGTACTGTGTCTTGTTCTAAGACAGGGATGAGCAAATTACAAACCACAGGCTGGATGTCAGCCCCGGGAGTCTTTCATCTGACCCTCCAGCTAGACCAGGCTGGAGCCCGGCAGCTGCTCCTGCCCCCTGACCCCACCCCTGTCCCACCATGTGGGCTTAGAGGCGCCCTGGCAGGAGAATGGTGCTTGCTCCCCTTCTCCCAGTCCCGCCATTTCTTGGGCCCATCTTCATGTGGGCTTAGAGGTGCCCTAGCAGCAGAACGGTGGTTGCTCCCTTTCTCCTAGTCCCGCCACTTTCTAGGCCCATCTCCCTGGGTGCAGCAGCGGTGCCCTGGCTTGCCTGGTGGATGGCCACCACTCCTCTCCCACCCCAGCAGCAGTGTCCAGACTGGAATGAAGCTATTTTTCTCCCCAGGACCCAGAAGTGCCTTGGGCAAAGCACAGCAGCTGCTCACTCCCATCACCTTTACTCCCCTACCATATGGGCCTTGTAGCATGGTGGCTCAATTGTTGTGGCTCAACCCCTTCCCAGTGCCAGCTCTTCCCTGGTCTATCTCTGACCCACCTAGACACAGATGTGGCCAAGAAGTTTGCCCACACTTGTTCTAAGAGCTGACTGTGTTCCTAGGATGTTTTTGAAAGAGAACTTCTGGGAGAAGTTTTCCCTCTGGTTTTATCTATATACCATCCCATTAATACTTTTCTTGAGTAGCTGATTTGAGCAAAGGCAACCTGTTCATCTCCTCTTTTAAAATAGTGTCTTGGTAAAACATCCTCTTGTACACAAAGGAAGTATTTGTGGTGCAGGCTACATGTTCTGAGCAGAGAAGCCTGCATGCTGTATGTGACAGGCTTTCTGTTTGTTTTTGTTTAAGAGAGGGCTTGAATCTTTTTGCTGTCACAGCCCGTGCAGTTCAGGAAAGGCACAGACATACCTGCCTCGGGTAACCATGTCAACACTACAAGGTTTGCAGGAGGCTATGTTAAGGCAATTTGCCTTTCTTCTGGTTCTGAACCCTGGTGGCCTTCCTTGCATCTTTTAATGAAAGAGTTTAGGGTACATGCCACCATCAAAAGGAGAATGAGGTGGAGAGAAGGAATTTGGAAGGATGATCACCAGCACCTCACTGCAGTCCAGTGGGTCACTTTTTGAACTTCACAGCTGTATGACCACCTCTGAATTTCCTATTAGGGAACAAAATCTAAATAAGACAGCAAAAGGGGTGGTTTACATAGCTGCTATCCACAACAGCAGAATGCCACTGCTATTTTGAACTGCTTAGGTAAATAGTTGTTTGCTAACAGTCATTAAGCCTTTAATTCTGAGAGACGCCGTATCTTCTACTACTGTTCTAACTGCATTGGTAAGCAGCAGTTTGCCTTGCAGTCACTGAAGCCTTTATACATAATGCCTGAGCTACTCTGATCTCCATTGCTTTCCCCAGCTGGAAAGCCTGTTCTGAATGGTGGTGCTTCACAACTAGGCATATGCAGAGCAAAGGCAATGTGCTTCTTGCTTTTTCAATAAACGGGACACGCATTGATTCTGTGAGTGATGGCGGGTATTCATAAGCCAACTGCATATTCAAAAGATGAAACCAAATATGTAAGGATTAAATACTTCACTGAAACAGAAATTACAATTAAGATGCTTTTTTTTTAGTAGGAGTGAACAGGTGGTGCTTTAAATCTAACCAAGATTAACCCATATTCAATAACTTAAGCACTCAGATTGACTCTATCAAACACTGACTAATTATGCATTCTTGGGAGGATGTACTTTACATTGGGTTTTCAAATTAGAATTTGGATCCAGCTAGAGTTATCTTCCCACTGCAGTTTTAGTATATAATAAAATAGAGGATTCAGGGTATAAAGAGCATTCACAGTAACTTCACTTTGAATCCAGCTGTAGTTGTCTACACAGTGTAATTGTCGCATTTTCCAAGAGTGGCAATTAAAGTCTATCTACAGTTTCTTTAAAGTGCTGTTCATGTCAAGACAGAGCATCCTCACTCTGAGGAAATAACAGTACAGCACTTCATTAAATCTGCAGCTTGTCTCAGGAAAAATAGAAATGGCGGAGCTGCTGCATGTTGTTTTAAATGAAAAAGAAACAGGACATATATACTGGGTCAATAACCTTTAAAGTCAATCTACTATCTCACCCTGAACTAAAAAGAAAACATGGAATTGTCTAAAAGATGGATTGAATGATTAATTGCTACAGTCTCTCAGATAGCTAACATATAATGAGTTATGTTTCTATTATTTTTCTGTTTGTGCAATGAGGGGATTCACTGCATTTACATAAACTGTAGTGGGATTTCAATGATGATGAACTTTTTAAAAACAGGACTGAGTTTTCTTTACTGCATATAACACAATTCTGTTATTTAATGTTTTTCACACAGGAGTGTCAATTTATATTTTGGGTAGATTTTTGTTGCAGTTTAGCTATAAATAATTCCTCATGCATTCTCCTAATGAAATGCTTCTTGATTTTGCTCATAGTCGGTACTTCGTAATTCTCCTAGAATTCAGTGCGGGTAGATTCTGAAGTGAATAGAAACAGACTTTGACATGTTTCCCCCAACTGTATTTTTGTTTGTTTGTTTTTAAAACAACCCCACTGTTAAATCATCTTGTAGCAGACAGATTTTTATATAGGTTTGTTCCTGAGAATGTGCCACAGCGTAATCAGATTCCATGCTACTTTCCTCATTGATTTTTATACTTAGAAAAACTTTCACATGCAGCCATTAACCAAAGAAGGCCCAAGTGATCTCCTCTGACATGTGAGGAGGATCTAACTGACAAAATCTGTTCGCTTACCTCCAAGTAGAAATTTTGAAGACATTAAGACCAGAAAGGCTTATTATGATCACCTAGTTTGACCTCCTCCATATCAGAGGTCACAGAACCTCATCTACCTATTCCTGTAATAAATCAATGATCTCCACTTGAGTTATTGAGGTCCCCAAATCGTGATTTAAAGACTTCAAGTTACAGAGAATCCACCATTTACTCTAGTTTAAACAAGCAAGATACCCATGGCCTCTATTGCACAGGCAGGTGAAAAGCTCACAAGGACTCTGCCAATAAGATTTGGGGAAAATTCCTTCCCAACCCTGAATATGGCAACTCAATTAGGCTATGTCTACACTTAGAATGTTACTTTGAATGAACTTACTTCAAACTAATTAAATTGAACTAATAATGGTTAATTCAAAGTAAGTTAATTCAAAGTAATATGGCCCCACTAGAAAACCAAATTGACATAGCATGTCCATGCACAAGACTTGCTAGTTCGATTTAGAAAAGGGGCACCATGGGAAGTATGGCAACATGGCACCCAAGAAGGGCCATATCCCCACCCAATACATAGAAAGAGGAATGCACTCTGGGACGGAGAAGGTCAAACCATTTTAATTCAAACTAACGGTTCGAATTAACATGGCTACGTTGGGTTAATTCGAACTCAAATTCGAATTAACCATTACTTTAAAGCTAAGCGAGATTTTGTAACTTTCAAGTAATTGTTCATTACTTCAAACTAAGGAATTCCTTAGTCTGAAGTAATGAAAGCCAGTGTAGCCATGCATTAATTTAGTTCGAATTCATCCTCATTAATTCAAACTAAATTCCAAGTGTAGACAGAGCCTTAGACCCTGAGCATATTGGCAAGACTCACCAGCCAGACACCTAGGAAAGAATTTATTGTAGTAATTCACCCTCCCGGTCTAGTGTCCCATCTCCAGCTGTTGGGGATATTTACTACTAGCAGTTGCAGATTGGCCCCATGCCTTTATAGGTTATCTCATCAGCCTCCAATTTGAAGGCTGTTCCAGAACTTCACTTCTCTGATGGTTACAAACTTTCATCTAAATTCAAACTTAAACTTGTTGATGGCCAGTTTATACCTATTTGCTGTTGCACCAAAAAAAGCACTTAATTTAAATAACTCCTCCTCCTCCTAGAATTTAATCCTTTTATGTATAGAGAGCAATTATAGCTACCCTCATCCTTTTTTGGGGAGGGAATGGGGGGGACTAAACAAACAAAGCTGCGTGATTCTCCTCTTTAAGGTAGGTTCTCTGTTCCTTTCTTCATCCTCATAGCTGTTCTCTGTTCTTGTTCTAGTTGTTGCCCTTGTAAGGGGTTGATAAGAAGCAGTTTCCCGTTGAACTGGAGTTACCCAAACAGACCAGTTTAAACAACACTGGATGACTTTTGATTAAAAAATAAAACAAGTGTATTTAACTATAAAGGATAGATATTGAAAGTACAAAGTGTTAAACTTGAAAAGGTTACAAGAAAAATGAAGATAAAAGGTTTCCAGTAGCTAAAACTTAAACTAGATTTGGTCTGAGATACAATCTTCATCATACATTCCTAGCAACATCGCTAACCAAATTCTCAGGGCAGGATCCCGCACTCCCAAAGTGAAAGGGACAGTTTCTTTGTTTTCTTAGGTGACTAGAGAGTGAGCATGAGAGGGAGACAGGGAGAAGAAGAGAGATTGTGTGGTGGTTTTACCCCTCACTTTTACAGTCTAATCACCCTCTGAAATGGATTCTTCTGAAGATTACCTCTCATAGCAAAGTTTACTCAAACTGTAAAGAAGGAAATATAAAGTCTAGGGGGTAGAACCCATGCCTTTTCTCCTCTGTGCCTGTTGAAATGCAAATTTCCCTTGTCTCTTTGCTATCTCAAGGACACCATTTAATACTCATATGTAAACTGAGATAAACACACATTGTTTAAGATAAGTCTAGTTAACCACTCCTATCTAGTCAGAACTGTGTGGATTGGTAGCATATGTTCAAACCTCAGATGGAAGGAAGTCATCGTTACTTATATTGCTACATATAGTTCACCATAATATCAATGGCCAGTGAGTTATTAGTTTTGAAATGATACCTCACAAGCTATATTTCATACAAAGATTGTTACAATGGTACATAGAGTGCAAAGACTGGGATGTATTCAGTCACCCAGGTAAGATGATCCTAATTTTCCAGATGAGATACTAAGACAGAAAGAGGCTCGGAGACCTGCAGTTAAATGACTTGCTAAAGGTTTGTGGCAAACTCAGGAGTAACCTGGATATTCTGAGTTCCAGTCCAGTATCCTAACCATAAAGCCATCCATCCTGTTCCCAGCCACCCCACCCGAGTGAAATGCTGAAAGGCCTACCAGACCCTTTTATTCCAGGAAATTGAACATTCCTCCAAAACTGAAAATAAAATAAAACAAACAAACAAAAAAGTATCTTAAATGAAGACCAGTTTGACAATTTCAGCAAGAGGGATTTTTTTTTTGTTTTTTACTTTACATTTTAACATGCCCGATCCCACAAAACCTAATGGATCCTTATATTGCCTCAAACAAGACTGTGATGAAATGAATAAAAGTGAAAATCTCTGAAGTATTCCATTTCTCACTTCTCTCTATTCTGAATAAGTTATACTTCACTGCCCCCCTGCACGTACACACCAGTATCCAAGCCAGTCTTTATCCAGTCAAGCATCTCCTCCCCATTAAATATCAGTAAGTACGTATATTAGTCTTTTATGCGCTACTATATCAAATGCATTCTTGAAATCCAAGTAAAATATAACCAATTCTTCCCTCATTGATTCATTGAGAGATTTTCTTCATGTTTGAAGGATTCTATCAAGCCTAAACTTTCTGGATGAATTCATGCTGACTAGTTTCCTCTTTTCAGCCTCTGATCAACATTTCCAATAGCTCTTCCCTACTGACAAAGTCTGCATATCTCCTGGATTAAATAGGCATCTGGTTATTCACTCCTCAATAACTGTAGCAACAAGAGTCAGCACCATGTAACCAAGATCTTTATTTCAGTTTGAAAAGGTATAGTTTCCTGGTTGGTTTTTTTCTGATTTTTTTTTTTTAATAATTTTGACATAAAGATCCATGTTTGCATTAAATTACCATCAAGGGTGCCCAAAGTTTTCATACATGGGGACCGCAAAGCCTGACTGGTGCAGACCCATGGGCCACAAAATTCCAAAACCAGTTCTTTTTGCACTATACATGATATACAGGTATATATTTTCAGTATATTATTACAACAAAAAAGCTATTTGTGGGCTGCATGTGGCCCATGGGCCAGACTTTGGGCATCCCTGAATTACATCATAGCTCATGTAAAAAGAACCCAAGAACAGACCACCATCAAAAATGAGCACCATCTGTTGACTTCAATGGAGAATTTACATCAGCTGAGGAACTGGCAGCTCCAAAATTAAATAGTTTCCCTTTTGGTTTATGACAGGAAAAAAATCCTGGCTTTATAATTTTCCATGTGGCTTAGCTGAGCTGAACAGCTGCAAGGGGTGAGGAAACATCAAGATTCCACCCACTTTCCCACCCATCCCTGCCTACTGTCCTCCCACAAACGCAGGAGTGACAGTAGCAGTCGTCAACACCTTGCTTCTCAGTGCAGAGCAGTTTGGCGTAATTTCTTTAAAAAATGTAATGTATTTCAAAAAAAAGTCTTAAGAGGTTGAGATGCGTTATTGGCATTATATTTATATATAAACATCAGTTCAAGGCAAAAATCTGGTTCCTGTATGGACCAGTTATGCAGCATGTATTTACTACCTGGCAGCATTACAGCTCTTCCACTGTTCTTTCTGTTAGCTGTTTATTGGTCAAATTTTATCTTCCTTATATGCAGGCATACCACTGCATAGGTGTAAGGATGAGAGCAAATTTGACCTGAAATTTTAATTCTTAATTTTAAAAGTCTTCATCTTTGGTGAAGAATTCCACCATCATAAGAAATCCCAAAGGGACATATTTTTGCAAACCAGTGCCATCTGGATCAATATCTTCCAACATATTTAAGGTGGCTTGATTGTATATTCAGTCTGTCACTGGCAATCATATACCACAGAAGTTTTTGGTGCCCAGGTGATCACTGGCCATATAGCAGCATTTGTTGGTACACAGACATCAGAATTGGTTGGTCTGCGATTCCATCCAATTGTAGCCTATGTAAAATAGATTGTTTAGCCTAAACAAAATACATCCACCACCAGCCATCATCAATCTGGTGTAGTCTAGTTAGAATAACTTAATGATACCCAATTTAGGGGAAGTGAGATAAATTATTTTCCTGATTATACTAACAGAAAAATAGTGCAGTGATACCTCAGTCTTGCAAACATTAGACTATGCACATACCTTTATGCTCTGCAGACTTCAGTGGGACTACTCCTGTTAGTAAATCTGGCATTTGTTTAAGTGTTGGAAGGATGAGGTTGCAATGAAGAGATTACGGATTCTGGTTCTGCAGTTCGATCCACTGAAGTGGGCCCCTGTGCAGAAATATTTGTTAATATAAATTTATACATAAACTGAATTACTAGTGACTTCACTATGGTAAGGGTTTCCAAGCAGATTAGGGTAATAATAATATCATTGATTAGCTTCATTATCATTGTGGAATAGGCTTGCTTTCACTGCAGAATAAAGGCAAAATACAGCATGATACAAAGTGAATTGAAACTGAAATACTATGGCAGTTGTTATTGATGTAGCCTTAAGTTGCTTGGGGCTACTTCTCACCGGCTGTGATAAAAGTAAAGCAAAGCTTATGTTTTAATTCTCCTTAGGCTTTTTCATTCAGTATACTACTCTCAGATAGTACTGTGTGAAATTCACAATTTTTGTTCCATGAGATTATTATGGCATTTTTGTTTTTTCCACAATTTCCCACCTCAACCTAGTGTTATTTTATTAATATTTTTGACTAAATATATTGCTTTGAAAACAGGCAATAAAAATATTTTGACATTTTCAGTGAAGAAATTATTCTCACTTGGACAAAGGGCTGATTTCACTGAACCTGGCCTTTTCTTGCGCTAAATATAATATACCTTTACAAAATGTTATAAGAAAACATTCATCTGTTCTTAGTGTTAGCATTATTTACATTTCTAAGTATCAGGAATGTGTCGAGTGTTGTTGGTCAATATTAAAACAACTGTACATTAGGGGGCTAAATTTTAAAACATAAAAATGTTAGGTAAGACAGGCCTTGCTTTACAATACAGCATCTTGAGCAATGCGCAGATCCATTGGAGAAGAGAGCAGCTGGGACACGGATCCAAGTTCAAAAAACATCCCGTTACAAATATTTCTGAACTCAGAGATAGCCAACATTAGCTGCAGATTCAGATATTGTGACTTTGAGTAGAAGAATCTGCACACTTCGTTTGGGAGTTTCATGGGATGTCATAAAAAGATGGAGACCATCATTTAAAAAATATTGCTCAGCTTTATTCATAGTTGATGGGAAATAGCAGGGGTAAGAGGTTGTTCATTATTTTCATTACAAAGTTTCGCAAGGGAAAAAGGTAGAGAAGGAGGGGGAATCAGCTGGTGTAAGAATGACATTTTGTGAAAGTGAAAGAGAATACACAGATGATCCTGGAATGTATCCATTTCTCTTGCAGTTATCTCACACTAAGTCCAAAGAGACAGCTGTGTTAGTTAAGTTCAGCAAAACAAACAAGGAGTCTGGTGGCACTTTTAGAGACTAACAAATTTATTTATTGCATGTGCTTTCATGGGAGAAAATCCCACTTCATCAGATGCTTGAAGGAGTGGAATTCTCTCCCATGAAAGTGCATGCAATAAATAAATTTGTTATTAAAAGTGCTACCAGTCTCCTTGTTTGTTTTTATCATAGAAGACAATTATTAAGAAACAGAGACGTGATAATGTTCTTTCAGAGTGGTGAAGGAGTCTAATGACTGATGGAAGTGTAATTATGGCTCACAAAGCAGTCCAGCAGGGAAAACAATTGACAGAACATAATAAGGCCAGCAGCTGTAACCCTCCTTTAAAGCAAAATACAACACATCAGTATGATCAATAGCATCAAGCCAGGAGCTAGACTTGCATTCTGGTCCTGATATAGGTGGGGTCTTTTAAAACAATGGCATTTGTTTCAAAATATAAACATGGGAGAAAGGACCTTCTGGAAGGACAAGGCTGAAACAGTGAAAATGTAAACGACTTCCTCCAAAACCATGAGTACTGCTGCTCCGAATAGGAAAGAGGATGGCAGAAATATGACAAGAAATACAAGGGGTTGATATCTCCTCAGCCTATGGGTTCCTTATCAAGTTTTGCCTTGAGTTCTTTTAAACTGACAGTTTTCTTGCACTGAAAATGTTACTGGGAAATTAAACTATATCCCATATATTACCACTGTCTGTAAAAGTAGATCTATTAGTCCCTCTATGGAAGGTTTCCTACTGTCTAGTAACACCATTGTGTGTGCTAAGGGTTCTTAGCCATAGGCCTACCCTCAGTGAATATCACCAGAGGCTCTGATTGTCACAGAGTTGACAGAAGAGACCTTTGCAGCAAATCAGAGGAGCCATGAGCAAAGGGATGGTGCTCCAAAGGACAAAGGGGACTTGGCCATGGCTACGTGCTGCAGAGATGCGGGGCCACTGCAGAATGGCCATGAGTTGGGAATGCCCTGAAGAAAGCCTGGATGGTAGGACATAAGCCAGCTGTCCTTTCTTCCAGCACTGGACTCTCTCCAGTGGAAGGTACAATTTGATCTCATTATTTCTGAGCAAAAGAAATCCTACATTGGCCTTCGTTTTGTTCGCCCACTGTTCAGTAAACTCTCCAATATTCCTATAGTCTATTCTAGACCTTGGCATGCCTTAATTTTTCAGTCTTTTGTTTGCTTGCAAGTATTACAGTCTCTTATATAATATACATGATACAGGAATATCATAAGGATAAAGGGAAATTAACCTTAATTGTATCATCCCGAGGACTATGATTAGTATGAGTAATGCTACTCATATTACTTCTGAACAGCATCATCACGGTGACACTCCAGGATATTTTATCTGAAACCTGATAAGGGAAGAAGCTTGTTATGTGAGCTTCGGATTTAAACTCATAGAGACAAAGGGCTGAGAGTTGTGCAGTCTAAGAATGAGAAGTTATTGTTCGGCTGAGATTACATAAACAAATTTGCTGAAAGGTGAGATCTGAGATAAAGGCAGTTTCTCTTATGGCCGTAAAGATGTCTTTACAAGTCACTGTTGGATGCTTCCACTAAAATGTCCACATTTACTAGCAGTCAGTCACTACCACAGCCTCCAAGATGCCTTCTTATTCTAATCATAATGAAACATTGCAGTATCTCAGATACACTTTTTTGGTAGCTCTTAGCAAATTCTGACAACTGACTGAATTTGCTGTGCTGTAGCTCACAGCTATCAGTACATATCGAAAAGCAATTATAGAACCAGTGTACAAATAATGGGCCAAACCTTGAGGTGCTTATACACAGAAAGCTCCCACAGAGGTCAAAATGAGTTGCAATAAATACAATAGACATGAACAGAGTTGTATGAATAATGAATTTGTTTTATTTTGATTGACAATTCCAAAAATATAAGTGCATTTGGAGTTATAAAATGTTTTGTTCCAACTGAATTAAAACATTTTGTCTGAGTATTTCACCTCCTTGAAAAACAAAAGGAAAAACTAGGGGAAATTTCCAAACAAAAAATCAAAATATTTCAGTGCTTTCTCTTTTATTGGACCAACTTCTCCTGATGAAAGAGACAAGCTTTCAAGATGCACATAGCTCTTTTTCAGGTCTGGGAAAAATATTCAGAGTATCGCAGCAAAATGCAAGGGTGGGGAAGATTGTCTAGTGTAAGTAGTTAACACATTCTAAAGGACTATTGAAGGTGAAGTGGAAGAGATCTATTAAAACCTCTGTAGTCATAAAACCAAAAAAGAGTATTAGTGAGTTGCAAGTGGTTATAATAAGCCACAAAGCTAAGACCGTGATTTTTAGTGTCTAGCAAAGTTATGAATTTAAGCTTATCTTTTGAAATTGTTGTCCATGTATCCTTTAAGCACCAGAATATACTTAAGCAACTGCCTTTCATGTGAATGGTAAATCTGTTATTTACAACTCCCCAGCTGGTGAATGGCCAGTGATGGTCACTTAACACCTGTGTGGGTGTTGGTAACTCCTTTGTATAATCTGGAGAGCTAGTCTGTGGTTGTTGCCCAGATTCACTTTTCTGTAACAAACATATGCTGAATTTCATAACTTCACATACACTGATTTCGAAAGGCACAGCCATGTTAGTCTAGTTTAGTAAAACAAACAAGGATTCCTGTGGCTCCTAAAAACTAACAAATTTATTTATTGCATGAGCTTTTGTGGGAGAAAATCTCACTTCAGATGCTTTGAAGGTGATGCACAAAAATATTAAGGCTTTTCATATAATATGTCACAAGACATACTGTGTACAAAATAAACAAGGAGTAGAAAATATAGCATAATCATGTAACCATGGTGAATATGGGTATAGGAAGTAACATGGGGTATGTGGTCTGTAGAGTTTTTGCTTATAGCTGTTTGTATCATTCCATTGTGGAAACTGATCATGGTGTCCAGGAAGCTGATGATGATGTGGGAATGTTCTAGAAAGAGTCTGATGGTTGGGTGATGGTTGTTGAAGTTATGTTGGAAATCTATGGGTATGTCTACACAGCACTTTATTTTGAAATAACACTGGTTATTTTGAAATAAAAGATATTTGGTCCACATGACGTTTTCTTATTTCGAAAGGACAGAACCCATCCTTTTGAAATAAGAACTGCTGTTTCGAAACAGGTTAAACACCGATTGTTTCAAAACAGCTGTTATTTCGAAAAGGTTATTTCAAAATAAGGCCATTTGGACATGTTGTTTCGAAACAACACCATTGTTTCGAAACAACTGTTTTGAAACAACATGTCCAAACGGCTTTATTTCAAAATAACCATTTCGAAATAACAGCTGTTTCAATAGCAGGCTTGCCCTTAATTCGAATTAACATTTTGTTAATTCGAATTAACTTATTTTGAAATAATTACTTTATTTCAAAATAACTCATTTCAAAATCCTTATTTTGAAATAACGATGTGTGTGTAGACATAGCCTATGAGGGTTTACAATTGATTATTGCCTGTGATACACTGATGATATTGTCATCCTCTCGACAGGCTATTTAGACTCTCCTATGGTCGGTGACTACATTGTTATCACTTAATCTCATTTACCTTTTCTTTTTAAACAAAGTAGGCTAATTATGTTTTTGGAATCTCCATCAATTTTTTAAAAATTATATCTCTAGAAACAGAGTAAATCTGCATTTAGCTATCACCGGAAAACCCAACAAAGAGAAAGTCATTTAAAATTACCACATTAGGTCCACACTTCAGTTTCTAGCATAAAGCAATACAATATGGAGATAATCATTATTATATACTATAGTGAATAGTTCAATCAATGTACAGTATCATATTCAATTTAAGCAATCAAAATAAAACTCAAAAAAATGTCTTGTGTACAGAACCAATTATATCATACTAAAAAAAAAAATCAATTGAGATTCAGCTGCCAGTTGGCATTTACCAAGTTTTCTTCCTGTAGTAACTGAGGAGTCAGACAGCCAAGGGAGGAAAAAAAAAAATTAAGAGAAACCTTTTGAAACACGTTAATGACCTAAGCTTTTTCTTCCTTTCTTGCACTCTACTCAAAGCATCTTGTCTCTGGTAAGTACAGTTCATATTCAGTTCATTTTGTAGAGCTCTTGGTACTCTCTCAGGGTATGCTGTTAATTATCAGCCAGAATGAATCACTGAAGTCATAACCTGACTCCTTAATGAGTTTCCCATAAATCTATTCTATTCATTAGAGGTTGAACTGATAACCACTATGAATGAATATCAGTGCTATATATAGTTGTGTGAAGAATGTAATAATAATTCAAAAAGTCTTCCCCCACAAACATTTTAAGTTAATCATTCTAAAACTGTAAACTAACAACTCTTAAAAACAAGAGATTGGAAAACATTGTGGCTAAGCAATTTGAGATCATTTTGATTAATACAGAATATCAGAGCAGTTTCTCTTCAAAGCTATTTCTGATACAAGCAGAGTAAACCAGCATTGTCAGTGAATTTTCAGTTTACTGAGCTAGTCTTAAAGTAGTGAGCCATAAGTTTGTCTTTCAGTCTATTATTCTGCCAAAGAAAGAAAGAAAGAAAGAAAGAAAGAAAGAAAGAAAGAAAGAAAAAGAAAAAGAGACTTTTTTTTCATCACCTAGTGTAATTTCTATGGAGTGGAGACCTCAGTGCTCTAAGCATGTTATTAAAAGCTTAAAGATTTATGGCCAAGTGTTGTTATAAGTACATTATCCATTATTGTAGACAGCAGTATGGAAAAACTCCATACTGGGTAGGCAACAATAGAATAAATCAATATAAACATTCAGGCATTATGTGAAGAATTATTCAGCCAAATATTCTTCAGAACACAAAAAATAAAGAAATCAAACTTTTCTTCCAATCTTCAATAGTTCAAAAATAAAGATAATTTCTCCCCCTTCCTTTTCTCTCCTCCCTCCTCTTTTTTGCACACTGCTAAGTAGCTGAAAAAATATTGACACACAAATTGAGAATAATAAAAGTTTGGAAGTGATCCTACTAAAATGATCTCATCAGATGATATATAGATTTATTCTCCACAAAGACAAGACTTGTAGCTGTGAACATATCTGTATTTCACTATAACCACAACAAACTGAAGTTTGGCCTTTCTTCATGTCTTAGTAAAGTTGCAGAATAAAAATGCAGGACATGTACAGTAGAGACCATAAATCACACAGACACAGACACACCTGCCACCCATGAATTGAACACATATTTAGGCACTTTCAGGAACTATAACACTGCCGTTTCAATTTATAACCAGTTGTGATACAAAACAGACATGCAAAGTATCTTCAGAGGAACACTGAATGAGTTACAGAATTAGAGCTGTACAATTTCCTTCTGTCCCTTCCTTCTAGTATCTTTTTTAGTGTCTTCATAAACTTACAACTTCTTATTTGCAGTATCCTGTTTTTTTATATCTTTAAGTCTGTCATACAGAGTACATTCCTTAACAGAATAACACAAAAGTTCTGCATGCAATTTGGTAAAAATGTTAAGGCTGGTGGGTCATGGATAATTCTTTTTTTTTTTTCCTTGTGTTTGTTTTTCTGTCATGTAGCTCTTTACTGAACAGTTTTGTTCATATATTAACTTTGAAGAAGTTACCAAAAAACAAAACCCAAACCGAAAACTGAGTTTAAAATTGTCTTCTTTTTTTTTTAATTAAAAAGAAAGTTTTCCAGTACATAATCCTCACACAATGTCCTGATACAGACAGAATTAAGCCATTCAACAGAGTTGTGGCAGTCTACTACAGCTAGGGATCTAGCCTGCATGCTTTGGCAAATTGCCAATTGACTTATTATTAGGCAGTCCATGCTAGAGTTCATTTAGTTAACATTAAGCATTCATTTATAAAATAGTCCCACAGCCTCAGAGATGTGGAGGCCTTGTCTGGACCAGCAAGGGAAATAAAGCTGTTGGGCCCTTTTAATAATTGCCCTTCCTTTTTCTCTCCCTTCCTTGTGGGCCCTCAGTTCAGGGAGAGCTCCTTGGTTGATTGGCTGGTTAAAAGGGTGAAGCTGAAGTCCTTTGATCGTTGCATACATTCTCTTATAAGCACTTTCCGCTGCCTGTAAACCATTTTGCACACAGCAGCAACAGCTCCCCACGCTCTCATTACAAACTCTCGGAATTAGCTGAGGACTGTGTGAAACCCACTTTCCTCAGTAGCTTGGGGACCCAATGGAAAGTTTAGGTCCAAATGTGCTCAGGTTGTTGCCACTTGGCGGATGTCCAGTGCACATACTTACTCAGTGGGCAGTCTGTTTCCCTAAAAATCCAAAATTGGACAATGAATTAAGGGGTCACATCTCCGAAGGAAGATGGCAAATACACTCATAATATCTGGCACGCTGAGTCATTCCTCTTCTCCATATTTTCAGCCTTCAAATGAAGGGAAAATGGTGGGATCCCAGCAGCAATGCGAGGGCCAATTAAATGTGTGCAGGGGACTGGGAGGCATGCTGAAGGGAGCTTTCCCCAGGTGCATGGATTACAAAAAAAAGGATGACCTCCACTAGACAGGATTTTGCTGGATAGCTTCCCAGATGCAGTAAATGAATGGCAATTGTGGCCTAGCTGAGCCACATTCCTGCTCGCTTGTTCTAGACACCACCAAAAGAAAAAAAAAACAGTGAGTAATAGATGTAATCATGTTACAGACATGAATATTCATGTTATGGATTGCTATAAGCAACCCCTTGACCCTACTGACTAAAAACTGTAACAATTGGTTAGCCCTTTGTTAACCTATCTGTCAGTCCTTTACAAATGGAGTCTTAATATGCAGCGTGGTAGCAAAAATAAATCTCTTTTCATGTCTTATTCTTGAAGAAGCCAGTTAGGGACAGTGTTTACTAACTTAAAATCAAAGAGCTTTGTAGCAGCCAGAATACAACATGTCTCTTGGTCCACAAGATAAAGTAATTCCCTTCAGCTGAGCCTAGCCACGCATCCCTTGTGACAGGGTCATTCCTACACCTTTGGAAATGTCTGGTCATGTAGGGCATGTTTTAACACATTCTCTTCCAATTACGGGACTGTGTCTACACATCCCAAAACAATTACTAAATTTGCTACTGCTACAAGACAAAAGCCAATGTGCTGTGTTAAATATACATGAACAGAACCTGTTAGGTCTTTGAAAATCATAAGACTTTCGTCCTATTTATTCCATACCTGTGCAAGGAGAGAACTGTAAAGAATAGGTTTTGCAGTTTGGACACTGATTTCAAAGTATTCTAATTCACAACATATTACTGTTATGAACAGTGGTCAACTCTTCGGGCCCAGTAGACTAGTTTCACTTTTTATGAATTCAAAGACCAATAACAGATCTAATATTTTCTAGGTTTCATTTTTTTTAAAGCTCTCGTTCTCTAAATCTTTCACACATCATTATGTTTATGCATCACTTGACAGAAATTCAGAAAGTGTAAGGGTTTTATTCTTCCCATCCCTCTTTTCTTCCCCTTCTGTTTCTTTTTAAAGAGAAGGAGCTTTGGGCTAAATAAAGCAGCTACGCTGACTTATACCAGCAAGGGATCTAGCCACTCAAAGACTCCAGATTTTCATTTGATATTTTTATCTTAATTTCTAGATTAAAAAGCAACTCCTTAGCACATGTGAATTGGTGTAGTTCCAGAGAAATCAATAGAACTACTTGATTTACACCAGCCAAGGATCTGGCCCTATCATCATGAACACTACAGAGGTTTATGCTGTCCCGTGCCTCTTCGTTGTAAATATTTTCTTAGTATCCAAAAACTTCAGGAATGTTCATTTTTGATTTCTTGATATTCACATATGTGTCTTGCACAGATTCATTACCTTAAATGAATGCTTTCCCTGGAACATTCAAGATCAAATTTAAAGGCAGTCCACTGAAAGGATACAGGAAAGGTTTGTTTTGAAATGATGTTATTGGCAATAGAAGAATGTGTTAAGATAAATAATTATGGTTGCCAGTCATAGTAATCATATATGATTAAATTCAATGTCATGAGTTAGAATGCCAGTAGATTGGCATGTTTAGTGTCCTGAACTATTGACCATGAGATTGAAGCCAGAGCTTCAGATGGGAAAGAGAAAAATGTTTATATAGCTTTAGTTTACCTAACTGCAGTCTTCCTATCCCAGCCTTATGAATACTCCATCTCCCCCCCAAAATGAGAGAAATCATCCTGTTTCAGTGACTCAGAGAATCTAGTGAAGCTGAAGGCAAGGACAGTGTATAGAGCAGATTCTGGCTCTGGCTTGTCTTTGAGTCTCAAAAAATGAATCACAAGAACAAAACCAAGGAAATCTCAGACCAAATGAAAAGCTACAAAGAAAGTTACAGATTAGGAGCATGCTTACAACTGATGCATTGGACAAGGGCAGAAGTACAAGTGGTCTGTTGTTGTCAACAAGAGTTCTTCTATCTATTATCATGTATAAACTAAGTGTTGTATCAAATGCTTACCAGTAGAAATTTTTGCAGCTGGATTTAGTTTTCTCATTTGAAAGATGTCATAGATTAGGTTTCGGCAGGGAGATCAGATAGATTTTGAACAAAATCTTTTGCTACTGGACTAATTTGATCCTCCCTCCCCCTTTCCTAGAATGGAAGTACTGCAGTACTACTTATGGGCTAAACAGGTAAATTATTGGAAACTCTTTACTGGGCAGTTTCTTTAACACAACATAAATATTGAGATATAAGAATTCACAGTAAAGATATCATATGACTATGTACCATTATCCAAGACCAATTAAAATCACTGGAAAGACACCACTGACTTCTATGGGTACTGGAATCATGCCCATGAATATCTGCTTACTTTTTATCTGCCCAGCCTGCTGCCTGAGATGAAGTCTTTGGTCTTAAAGGTAACCTTGGACTGAAGGTGTGTTTGGAGATTTCTTCATCAATTTTTATCAAAGAGTTCTGTGTGACTCAAAAGCTAGTTTCCTGAACTAACAGAAGTTGATCCAGTGAAAGAAATTATCTTACCTACCTTGTCTTTCTAATTGCATTTGAAGACATTTACATTACATTTTTAATCCTTCCAGTGCCAGAATGTCAGAAAAGAAGGGCCATCCTTCCAAAGGGTTCTATGTGTTTTATTAGAACAGGGACAACTCAAAATATTTTCTGCTGTGTTAGATATGTTATGGGAAGAGGTGAGCATTTAACTGAAGTACGTTCATTCCTGTTTTCATTGAAGAAGAGTGATATGTAATTATGTGAAGAAGTTGAGGAAATACACCCACCTGGTTCTGGAGCCAGGTCAGTTAGGTCTGAGGCTTGGGCAAAGGCTTTAATCATATTGTTTATCTCCCTAATTAGCATACCCATCATTAATGATCTTGGAATAACAGTGCTATTCAATAAAACATGGCTTTCTTGCTTTTTGACTGATAACACACCTTTTTCCATCTGTGTCTAAAATACTTGTTGCTGTTGTTGTCCTTGACAATTTATCCCATATGTTAAATCATGCCAAGTTTAATATAATCAGCTCAATAAAGAGGCCAGCCTAAGTTCATAGCCCTTTATTCTTATCTTTGACATTAGTTTAAACATGTTTTGCATCTTCATCTTGTCACTTCTACCTTCTGACTATTAAGGACATTGTTAACACTTTTCTAATTCTCCTGTTTTCGAAAGACCACATCCCTGAGAGGTGTAGAACAATGCTGGAGCAAGCATAGCATTTTCAAGGGTCATGGGGTAGCAGTAAAATCCTACTCATGCTCTTGGATTTTCTCTCATTGAGAAACAAACATGCAGAAGTTTAAGGAATCTGGGAATTCTGTTTGAATACAAGGACTTTTCAACTGGAAAGCTAGGTTTTTGAGAGTCAATATAGCTTTATAGATAAGAGAACTGGACTGGGACTTAGGTTTCCTAGCTTCTAATGCTGTTTCTGCTGCTGACTTGCTAGGTGACCTTGGGTAAATCATCTTTCTGTATGTCACTTTCTCCATGTCTGAAGTGGGGATAATGACTCTGACCTCTTTTGTAAAGCACTCCGAGTTCTACTGACAAAAAGTGCCATATATAAGAGCTGAGTATTATAGCTATCTTTGTATGAAAGAAGTTTTAAGTGCAAACCAGCAGCTGATAACACGATTTCATATTTCCTATAAAACATGGGGGAACTGCAGATGTCAAATTTAAAATCATGGCATGCTTATTACTTTTTTTTTAATTGTTTGCAATGAAACTGATCAGTGAATCAAAAACAAACAGAAGACAACAAAGAACCGGGACCTAGATGGGCTGGTTATTGCTAGCTGAAGCTGTGAGCACCTGGCCCTAATACTTCATTGAAGTTCTTTTGCACTGATATTGGTACAAGTGAAAGTGGAATCTGCTATGTAGTCTAATATTTTCACTTGTTTGCAACTGCGACTCCATCTGCTTTCACACTGCTATACCTCTCTTACAGGCAGACCACAAACCTACACAGAATTTGCAAGCATGTCCTCATTTCTCTCTGCAGATATTCCACATTTGTCTTTTCTTTATGCTTTCCTGGACTTAAGATGCTTTTATTTACTATTGCTGGTCAGTACTGTGGTTATGGTTTTCTAGCTGCACAAGCCAAGACACCTAGGAATGTCTTCCAGTTCATTATTTTATACTCTGCGTATTAAGAGAATATTTCCTGTTCTGGTTTTATTTCTCTTTCTGAATTAGTTTACATATCACTGCACCAAAACAAGACATCATTAGTTCACCTATTCGTCTCTATTAACTTCATTTTGGCTTCTGTTTCTCGATGTTTATTGACCATCACCTGTACCTTTTTTACATCATCAGCAAAATGTCTTCAGCTTCCTACAAAGTAAATAAGAACCTTCACATCTTCTCAGTCAGATAGTAGTATCAATATTTAAAATAAAACAAAAAAAACCCACACCTCGAGGCATTTCCAAGTTTTTCTGATTTGTAAATCCCTAATCTTCCCCAGTGCTAGAGAGCTATTTTATAGAGGCATTATTTTCTTTAGATCCTTCCTTGAATAAGAGCTATATTAATTTCTTTCAAAGCGTGACAGGGGTATCAGAAGAATATGAAGCTCAGGCAGTCAATACAGAGCTAGAACTTGTAACACTTGCACAATTCTGAACACACACATCCCTTTGCCCCACTGTACTTTGTTGGCTTCAGCATTGAGATGGGGTTTACCGTGGTCCAGCATCTCTGTTCCCCAATCTAGGTACTCTTTAGCTTGTCAGAGAAACACTATCACACTAAGAAACATCTTGGACTTGTCTTCAGGCCATACTGAAGGTTATAAAAGCCCAGCTGAAGATTCCTAAACCCCATTGTAACTCTATCTTTTCACACTTAGTAAGGTGTCTCTGTATTTTGTTCTATGTGTTTTCAGCCATCACTTCTGGGACCTCTACAAGAAATGCTCCAAGATGACCCTTCACCTCTCTCTCTCTTTCCTCTCACCAGCTGCTTCAAAGCAGTCAACCTATTTTGAAGTCCATGCACACATTGCTGGGAGAATAATGCCCAACATTTAAGTGCATTAATGAATTTTATGCCTACTCACTGACTGTCCAAAAGGAGTTTGCAATATTTTCCAGCTGTCACAATATAACCAATCTTCTCTCTCTGATATTTTTGAGAGCTTCTTGCTGTGAATAGTTGATATGATTGATCACTTTTAAGTCACATGATATGCTTTTGTTCCCAGGTTGACTAGACAATTCCTGGAATTAGGGTTTCAAGAGTAAGTGCTCATTGAAAAGGAGCTTAAAGTTCATGCTGTGTGAATATTCTCCAACAGTTTTATAAACCACCCTGCAAGCAAACATATTCATTAGAGTAATTGTAAGGAAAATGAACAGAAAAATGGCATGAACATAGCTAATGTGAATTTGTTTAAAATTCTGACAGATATTATCAATATTTTTTCAGTCTTCAGTCTGCTCTACAAGCCTACCATCTCCTACTTTACTGGGAAAAACAACTATTTCCAACAGGAGACAAAAAACATTTTAAAATGATGAAAGAGGTTAACAATTTGTAAGATCATGGCAATACACATGAACACACACAAATATTGCCAAATCATGTTTTTATTGAAAGTGTTGCTGGAATTAGTGGTTTCTTAATGCTGTTGCATCAGCAGTTTTGCAATTATATGAGAAGCTCAGCTTTCCTTCTTTTTCTTTTTAAGCAAGTTTCTAGCCCTCATGAACTCCGTGAAAAGTATGACTAAGGGTACTAGAAACATTTTTTAAAAGTGAACACAAAAAAATGCAGTTTTACTTAAAGTTCCCATGATTTTTTTAAGCTGCTCAGGCTTTTTAGAGCCCTGGTTTAATTTGATGGCTTGGCTTGTCAATAATACATGCTTGTACATGTGCAGATACACACGATGATTTGTAACCTTTGGAAGAGAGCACTTGCATATTCTAGAAGAATGTCATCATCTAAGAATAAGCTCATCTTCAGAGAACTGTGCAGTAAAATATGTGATAGTCAGCGTACTGGTTATTCAAAAGGGTCAGAGAAAATTGGAAGCCTAGTAGGAGTAACACATCTCATCCTTTGCTCCAAACCTGGCTAAACAAACACATTTTGCACTTGCCACTCATCTGCTTCAGGGCTCATCTAAACAAAGACTTAAGGTGTGCAAGCATTTGTGCAGATCCATAGCACACCAGTTTGGCACCCACTAAGGGCCCATATGGATTGTGGTACCATACCATGAAAGTTCTTTACTCTCCTTTGATGTATCATAGTTTGCAACATCAATATACCAAAAAGCATTAGGAAATGTTTGTCCATGCGGCACATTACTGAAGGGCAAGCTGGTGAGTTATAGATTTGCACACTGGCTTGCCACACACTGTCTCCATAAAGACAAGCCTTATATCAGACAATTTATTTTAGAATGTCTACTTCCTCCATCAGTAAATCACTCTAGCAGGCTTTCCAAGACGTTATTGTCTCCTTTGCAAATATCTTGTTCTATGTGTATTTGAAAAATTACTCCTTTTTATCAAATACGTTCTTTTCACTTTTTACCTTTGCAATTCTTATCATGGTTATTCTCTGAAGGTCAGCTCAGGATTTATCTGCTTCTCAAGCAGCCAGATTTTTTTCCATCTTCAATTATTCCTATTCTTCTGACACACTTATCACCATTGTCTGTTCATGTTTGTTCTTAGCAAACACAGCCCAGAGAGCATCCATGACCCTTGGGAGCAACTTGTATGGAAGCATTTTCTTTCTTGGGAAGGACATGATTAAAATACCCCAGTATGATAAACATCTAAATAGCACTGTGCTCACATAGCATTGTGCAACAAAGAAATAATCAAAACCAGGAGAGTACAGAGACAACACAGCAGCCAAGCACCTAGATAAAAAGATGGACTATTGAGTTAGTCTTAAACCGGAAGTATTCTAGATTCCTAAATTCACCAGTTATAGGCACCCAATTCAGCCTTAAATCCACGCTACTCATTGGCACAGACCCCTCAGTCATTCAGGCAAGAGAGGGACTGTATCCCATATCACCAAGTTCTGGTTAGTGGCTCCCAATTGCCTCCCCACTGGCAGAGGTACTCCCTAGCCTTCCCACAGAAGTGTTGGGGGAGAGAATGAAGGTGTTGGCCATAATCAGATTCTCACAGTCCATGGAAGGAAATCTGATCTTGGCCAGCTCCCCTTCATTGCTCACAGGCTAATCAGGACATACACTAGACAACACTGGAGTTATAAGACAATTACTCATATACATACAGATAATGGACAGTTTTAATATGAATGAAAAGCTTATAAAACTAGCCTTATAACACAGAGGAAAGGGCCCAGGCATTTTTGGTGGATATTTTGTTTAGGAGCCTGTTGCAGATTCTGGAGTTTTCCAGCAGTTGCCAGCTATTACTGATGGAGCCTCTGCTATGTGTGGATCAAAAGGTGAGGTTTTCCAATTTATAGAAGCACAATAGGGTGGCCCAATACTGCACTGCATTATTCATCAAGAGTTGCTGTGAGGAAAGCTGCTGTACTTTGATCATTCAGTGAATGTGGTCCTCAAAGTTCAGCATGATCTAAGATGGCAGCAGATCACTGAGTCATCACAAGTATGTGGCCTCTCTTGAAGTGGATGCGGAGTACAGCAATTTGGAGCAATATACTGAATTGTGATGGATGAATCATGGTAAATGGCTTCAGAGATTCTTTGCACTTTGAAAGGAGACAGTTGCCTTTCTGCAAGACTCTGAGTTCGGATACCAGGGAGTTTCAGAAAAAAACCAAGAAGATTCAGTTTCTTTACAAGATGGCATTTTTGACTGATGTCCAAATTGTTTGAATCTGCAATTGCACGGCAGGGAGCAGACTCCCTCTAGCCTCACTGTTCACCTAGATTGTTTCTGAACTGAGCTCACACTTCTTGAGAGTTATCTTTTGCATTTGGATTTTGCCCACTTTGATGCTGCTCTTACATCAAAATTGTAAGAGGACACATCAGTGTTCAGGGGGTACACTGCTGACTTTAAAAATTCTTAATATAGGCTTAATGAAATTAAGCAGCAGCATTTCAAAATTTTTGACTGCAAATGATCCTTTTTTAATGATTGCAGCTGTTGTCAGTGGACAGCCTTCTCAACTGCTACTTGAACTGAGCAAACTGAACCTTTGTTCTAAGTTGTAGAAACTGCATCCTGTGTGCTGTTCACTAAAACTGAGAACGTGGTCTCTGAAGCTCCCTCATGCTAAGTTTGGGAGCACTGACATTTGAGAAAGTAAATTCTCTAACCTGAATCATTCAAAGCCAGAAGAATAGAAAAGAAAGGGATCCAATGCCAGATGAAAACTCTTCCATTTTATGCAGGTTAGAGGCATTAAAACTGATATAGATACGGATATATAAACTCTTCTTAGTGCACTTGCAGGCTCACACTCAAGTTCAACAATAAATGACAAGCAGCAGAGCAAAAGGGTTTTTTTGTTTGCCCCCCCATGTGTTTTTGTTTTATTAATCCCTTGCTCTTCTGTGTGCACTAAAAAGGATTAGAGAAGCTTGATGTTCAAAATGGTTAATTTTTTAAAGATTGAGCTATAATTGACTTTTATATTTAAAAATACTTTGGATTTGCACTGTTACATGGTGAATTGTAATTAAGATACCATAGTGTAGCAAACAAGTCAGCATTATGCAATATACAGCTGCCATATGCTTTTAGTAGATATTGTGGCCTGCCCCTATTCAGAAGCTGCCCAACCCTGCTGTATATCATAGCATTTTAGTTAACCATCTAGGCACACTGAGGCAGTGGACCCACTAATGCACTGCCTTGTGGTGAGTTTCATATGGCATCTGTTATTTCACATATGGGATGTATGACCCATGTTGAACACACAACAAGCACTGATTGCACGGAGAAGTTAGAAGGAATAATGTCTTTCCCACGTGAGAAAATGATGAGTGAAAAAAAACTTGAGAAGTGAACTAGCTCTCATCTACAAAGTACACTATTGAGGATCTCTTGGTAGAGTGGAATGCTTTCAATTTGGGGGTGGAGGAGAGAGGGAAATGTGGATGTAAAACTACTAGCTGTTTATCTGCAAAGAGGATATTAAATTATTTTCCAACAGCATAAGTAGCATGTAAACACTAGGGGAGTAATTGTTTAATAATTAGGAAATACCTTGAATGTAGTTAGCTAAACTCATTTTGCTAACGTGAATTGAGTCGCATGTATCTTTTAAACAGAGACAATTCAAATAAGTACTTTAGTGGTAGGAAAACTGAATTTAATTTATATGTTCATTAATTGTACAATTAAACAGAATACCAATTGGACTGTAGAATGATAGCTACATGGAACACTGCACCAGAGTAATTAGTTTTACTTCTGTTTTTCATTATGAACATAATTTTTGGTAGTCTCACCCTACCCAATTAGTTTTTGTTTGGTCTTATTGATACATAAATCATTCCAGCATGAAGATTTACTCTTGCAAAATGTGTCTATATCACTGTGCTCATGCTGAAGATGGATTATCAATTGAAGGATATTCGATTACAGGAATTGAATAGCTGAAGAGTTTGTGGTTATGCAATTTTCTATACATACTATTATACCAAATCAGTAGCTAGGTGTTAATTGGGGCACCCAAGTCATCACTTAACTCCAGTGTCATCAGGAACAGCCATTCATTCCCCTGGGGAGACAGAAAAGGCAAAGGGCCAGACAACATGCAATAGTTGTATATTTGTGTCAGTGACAGCAGGGAAGGGACCATACTGGTTTGCTTATGGCAGCACAGTCATCTCTGTTTCTTTTTATGAAGCTGTAAGAAGACAGAACAAGAAAATGCACAAAAGTGTCTTAGCACTTCAACTTTTAGGTTACATTGCCCTATAAATCTGAAGATACTATATTATTTTCTGGGCACCTTTGGTGTAAGTAAAAATTGAGTGACCACCAAAGATAGCTAGACCCACTAGCTTATTAGGTACTAAGGAATACATTAGCAGGTTGAGAGATTACTTACTTGCATATTATTCATCTCAATAAAACTGCACACCACTAGTCTTAATTGTTTACTGCTTAACAAACTAAATGATCTTATTTTGCAAGTCCTTTTGAATATTAAGGTAGCGTATTAATATAACATAGCCCTAAATGGTATACTGTAATTGTCATACGACCAGGGCTGGGGAAGGGAAGTACATCAGAAATAATCACAATTAGTTATCAGGTTTCTTTCCTCCTTATCTACAGAACTCTGCAATATTAGCTGTCACATAGTGCTTTTTTTTTTTTAAAGCATCCAGAATAACCTCATGTTCGGGGTGAAAAGACGTGGATTGATAATCTCAGAGTCCTGTCTGCTATGAGAATCCCTATGGATCAGGTCCTCAACTTGTGTGAAATGATGCAGCTACACTAACTTCAATATATCTGTGTTGACTTGTACCACCTAAGGTCAAATACCCTGTGTTATACAAACAATTTATTTCATCTTTAAGGGCCACAGGATTCCTTATTTGTTTTACTGAACTAGACTAACATGGTGCCCCTTTGAAACTGTAATACAGGAGATCAGAGCATATGATCAGTGATCCCTTCCAGCTTTGTCTATTCTATATATCTTAATGTGAACACAGTTTTCAAAAGATTAAGACTTTGTTACTCACGAGTTCCATCTTAGCATTAATGTATAACAACAAGTATTATTGCTAGTCAAAGTTATCTAGGATCATTTACAAAGCTATTGTGTTACCCTTGGAAAGAGACACTACAGCATGTGTTCATTCCTAGAGTAATCTGATAGGTAAAAATAGGAAGAACTGTGAAATACTATAAACATTTCAGTTATCTGAGCAAAAGCTCTGGATCCACTGAAATTTTAGCCAAGATAGCAATGTATAACCAAGAAAAATTATACAAATGGTAGATCTCAACAAAATAGCAACTTTTTAATAAACTTTACCCATATTATTCAAGGAATAGGATAAAAAAAAGTCCCTTATTTCAGAAAATTTCCATGAAAACAAATAGGTTGTCAAAAATTTGGCTCGGAAAAAAGTTGATTTTTGGAAGAAACTCAAACAACAAAATTTAAAATATTTTGAGGTGAAGGTGCAGCTACAATGCTTCATGGAGTTGAAAAAAGTAGTCTCCAGAAAGTTATTGCCAGTCCTACTTATGAGCTCAATTTTCAGAATGAAAGGAACAAATATAATGCACAAAAGGGGATCCGAAGAATGGCTTGTGAAAAAGACAAAGGAAAGTAAGCCTGGCAGAGAACTGGGTCATTTTCTGTCTCTAAGATTTTAGGGGAGTTTGGATCTGGGTCCAGACTTCAGTTTGACTCCATGGGCCAAGTGAAGAAGTTAATTTAACTCTAGCTCCATTGCATTCAGTTGGATGCTCCTAGACTTGGACTCCTTAGTGCATGGTTAGAATGCATATAAATTCATGTAACTTGCACATTAAGGAGCCAGGAAAGGAGCCAGGAGGTATAATTTAAATTAAGATGGAGTAATACACATATTTTTACTTCTCAGGTTACTTTGCATGTAACAGAGCAGGCTTCATCTCTAACTTTTCAACAGCCTCCTTACTTTGTTCCATAATAGCTCAGCTTTAACGAGTAAAGTATGCTGCATTTGTTTTGGAAAGTGTTTGGAAAAGGCAGAAATTTTGAAAAGTGTGCTTATGGATGTAGAATATTCTTTGAACAAATCAGAATTTTGTGGAAGCTGAGGTTTGGAAAGTTTAGGTTTCACAGACTTGCCTGTGTTGTACTAAGCAATGTCATTTCTTTGCTATTGCTTTCTCTTGGCTTGTATTTTGAATTACACATCAAGGATGCTTCTGTTGTGTAGGGGTGGAGATTGGGTGGAAAGTTTTACTGAACATATACACTTCAGACTTTACATTATAAAATAATCAACGATAACCTTCAACAAAAACTGGACTTTATTAATCTTCTGAATGAGAGTCCTGGTGACAAGCTGAAGAAGTACAAATTGTATGTTGCTCAACTTGCCTTTTCAAACAAGTCCTTTGGGGCTTGATCTGATGTGGTGCTGATGGCCTTGAACTTCCGTTGCATTGAAAGGGAACTGAAGAAGAGGGTTCCCTTGGTGAGTTGGACAGCCACACTTTTCTAGACTTTAACCCATCTCAAGGTTTCTATCACCAAAAGAATACTTTCCCTGATATTCTGTTTTGCTCGTATCTGTCTTTGCACAATGATGAACAGAACAGCTCTTCTAGTATATATTCTAATCTTTTGTGTTGACAGCTGATGATAACTAATTGACAACTCTTGGGAAATACTCATTTCATATTATCTTGTTGAGTTCTTGCATCACCCACTATATTCAATTTTCATTTCACCCCCACCTTATATTGGATATCTTACAATGTTGAATAGTAAAAAGATACTTCTGCAGAACGGGGAAATTCAAAGGCAAAACAAAAAACCCAACACCACATCTGAGGATGGAGAGAGGTGCATGGCTCTTAGTGTTTTGCATTATTTAGAACATACTAAGATTAAATTCCTATCACAGCTAATTGATGTTCTAGCTGGAATGGAGGATCAAAAGAGGATGAGAGACTAAGAAAAGTTTCTTGTAAGTACCTTAAAGGAATGGTACCTTCCATGGAAAGTGGAAGTTACCTAGAATGTCATTATTTACAAGTAGGCTTCTGCTAAAGAATTCCTGATGTGACTAAAAACTGGATCATTTTTATAATTGCCACTTTATTTATAGCACACTAGGCATGATGCTTAAGAATATAATTATGGAGCAGACAGTGCATTTGCTAGAGATAAACAACTATTATATAGGTTAAAGACAGAAGAAAAATTTGGTAGAAAATTTCTCCAGGAGACATGAGGAAATTTGCCTACAGAGTCAAACACAGATGTTTACCTAGAAATGGGGTATAAACCCTAAACAGCTGTTGAAACAACTGGGATAGATGGAATATCTTGTAGGTTTAGTAGCTCCTGCTGCACTAGCAGGTGCAGAATGGAATCATTGTGTGGGTTTGAGTTCAGAGGAAAGTAGAGGATGAAGGCAAGCACAACATTTGGTGAGCGCACAAAGGAACAGCAGCTGCTATAGCATTTAATATGGTGCAGCGTGCACTCCCTCAAACTTCCCAATCCACCCAAAAACTGCTGCAGATGGGTAGAACACTATGGACATATTCAAGCCCTGCATAGCCATTTTCTCTTTGCAGTGTTTTGGGAGCACCATGACTCACCCATGTCAGACAACAAATTTCAGTTTGGTCCTTTCACAGTTGTACAGGGCTCTTGGGCTGAGAGATGCCTAATGGTGTTGATAGCTTCAGGGATGTAGTCACTTGCATAAGACACTCCAAACACATTAACCAGTTAATCTTACTGTATTTCTTTAATACTTTGTCTTTTTAGAAAGCAAACATATGACAAAGGCTTAAAATTACAAGAGCACACAGCATTTGGAGCCCAATCTAAAGATGTGCAAAGGGATTTACTCGAGAGAGAAGTTAAGGAGTATGGTATTGATCTCACTAGATATTAACATCACTAATATTAAAAAAAACCACTTCAGACTAAAAAAAGAAGAGTATGTCCCTTAACTATGCTGACGTACCATATGTTGCATTAGAGTAATACAAGATTCAGATTTTTATGAAACTGGATAAATTGAAATAAAAGATTGCATTTTTCTTATTTCACAAATTTTGCTTATTTCACAAATTTGATGAAATCCCTCACCCCAATCAGAAGTATATTTTCCCCATCTTTTATAAGACATCTTTGCTTGGAAAAACTGGCCAGTTTTGCCCAAACAATGCACTAGTGTCTTAAAACTAGTACATTTTTATTTGAAAATAGATCCTGTTCTGTTAAAACATGTACACCAAATCAATGTGAAAATTAACCAGCTTTTGACTTTATCACCAAATATGAATGCTGTTTTACAGCACAGTATGGTGTACTGTTTTACAGTATTTACTGAATAAGACTATTTAAATTGTTAGTTATTACTTATTCAGTCTAGTTATTTGTTATGAAAATATGAAATATTTGCTTATTCAGCAACCTGTTTATTGCTCCGGCGGTGTACTCTTGTGCACAGTGTATGAAGTAAATCAGCATAGTTGTAGAGCGATCATACTGTAAGGCCTCACACCAAGTGCTTTCTTAAGTAGCAGGTTATAGATCTAGTTATCCTATACTCAGCTAATTATTCAACTGAAACCTAACCAGGATATGAAGAATTTCCACTAGTTCAGTTTAATCTCTCCTGTTGGGAAACAGAGCTTGGTGACAATATTACAATACATCTTTGTGCTGTGTTATCAAACATTAATCCTGTAACAAGCAGCCGAAACCCCAACTTTAACTAGCTTCAACAGGCAATTTTAGATTTGTCCAGGCAGATATACTGTAACTCTAAAGTAGAAATGGAAGAGAGAACCACTTAATGGTTTTATTGTTTCCTTAGGAAACCTTATCAGTGACTATAGGAAGCCATCTCCACCTCCAGATTTTTATGCAGGGTTTTTAAACAGCTAAGGAGATCTAAATAAAGAAGGGAGCAGTGAAATGTTATTTGAGTATGGGCAAAGGTAGATATAGGTAGATATCTTCCCCCCTCCCAGTGATTTATTAGGATCCTTAATTGCCATCTCCTGGCTTATTCCCTATGGCCACATGTAGAGCTATGCATAAAGTTATGGCTAATTAGGGATGGGTGTAACTATTTTAGAGAAATTTGGGCAAGTGAAAGATTTTATTTTTTACAGAGGGGTAAGTAAAACCATAAAACTTAAGACCAGAAGGGACCATTATGATAATGGAGTCTGATTTTCCTGTGTGGTACAACCCATAGAATTTCACCTAGTAGTTCCTGCATCAACTCACCAATTTGTGATTACAAGAGCTTTTAGGAAGCCATACATCATTCTCAGCTTACATTGTTATTTTATTAAATTTGTAAAATGTATAGAGCTACCACTGATATATGGTAAAGCAAAATCAAGCACACAATATATTCACCTTTGGAAAAAAATCTACTATTACTTCATTAGTTACTGTGGTTATTTCTTATTCTAAATTTAGGGAAACATTGTGGACAAGCAGATAATTCATTCTGTGTAAATTATCTGCACATCACAACTAGCTGGATAATTCAGGGCTATGGATTAGAAACGGTTGGAAAGAAATTTAGCCCTCGCAGCACCCGAGTCCGGTGCCAGTGGATTTCTAGTTACTCACAGCCCAACAGTTATTTCAGTTTGGCTTTGACTGAGAGGCCAGAAAAGCTTCCTGTATGGTTTTTGACTGAGGCCCGACTCCCAACGAAGACATTACGAACAAATTCTTTGTTAATGGTTTGTTCTGAAAGTAAGGATGGATGAAAGTATGTAAATAGGCTCTGATTACTGCATGTTTACACCTCACAGAACAGAGAGGAGCTGTTGTAGAATGGGAGACCATTACGGTGAAGGGGAGCAGGCAATATCCACACGCTCATCTACCAGACTCGGGACACACACATAAGTAGCTCGTTCACTTATTTTTAAGAAAAGAACCTGAGACCTAGAATGGAACAGTCCTTAAAAAGACGAAAAGGCTGTTTTCAGACAGATTTTGTGCCTCTCTCCAGCTCCCTCTTCAGAAGGACAGTTCAACCTTCTCCCTCACCAAGAGTCAAAATGACCCATCTGAACAGATTGCCAGATTAATCAGCAGCTTAGTCGAGAAAGGTGATGAGCATTTTCATCACCCCCTTGCTTCAATGGGAGCAAGTGTGTTCAGCACTGCAGGATCAGACACTGAATTCTGCCTCCCAATGACAGACCAATTTTCAAGCTATATCTGATTTTAGTGTTTCTGGAGACAGCATAGCAGTAACAGTCAGGAAGTTTCATTTCATTGTTGCCCTACAACAGTGGTCTCAAACATGCAGCCTATGGGCCACACGTGGCCCCTAAAGCTATTTCCTGTGGCACGCAACAACACTACTGTTACTGATATTTGCAATACTGTATTGTTGTATGGAAAGGTTTCAGTGATGTGGCCCTCGGACTAACGTACTAGTCCTCATGCGGCCCTCGTGGTGATTTGAGTTTGAGCCCTCTGCCCTACACCAAGGAAATTTATTTCATACATAGTTTGCAGTCTTAAGTCTACCAATGCAGTGTGAAACTACAACACTAATTAAAAATAATTTGAATTTATTTTTGTTTTTAAAAAAGCAAAGTCCAGTAGTGTCATTGTGTAAAGATGTTTCACTTCACTGCGGCAATCTCAGTATTGCACCATCTCCTAACCAATGTAAAGCTACCACAAACCAGAAGTCACCAGCAGTACCTCTTCATTCCTATATTGTTCATGTGTTTGTGTTCTAACCTTGGTACAATCATATTTCTGCAACTCACTATCACAGACTATGCTTTCTGACTACTCAGATTGCAGAACGTCCAATGCTATGAAAATATATATGTGAGAGCGAACAAGCCATAGCTACCCTATAGATCCTATTCTAACAAGCTCTTCTGGGTCACAGGCTCGGTTGAGAAAGAAAGTAGGTAATCCAGCACTTCTGCCTCTGCTTTTGCTGCTCATCTATTTCGGCTGAATGGGTTACTATTCATGAAACAAACACTTCACACAGGATATTTAGATGCCACCTGGAGAAAGAATTCACAGGAAATGTAGGGTTTCCCAATGGATAGGGCACTGGTTTGAGTCAAGAGACTTTGATTCTCTTCCCATACACAGGCATTTGTGCTTGCGATCAAGCAGATGGGCACCAAAACATTTGACTTACACATGTACATGTGCCTAAACTATGAGCCTGGGCATCTGGACATCATGTTGTTATTGTATAGAAGATGTGATTCAGTTGTGTGATGCCATACCTTGCTCAGGACTTCATAATTACTGTTTTGGCTACACTTCATGTCCACCACATTTTGGCAGATTAATAAAAACACATTGGGCAAAATATTCAATTGACACTTTCCCAGACACCCACTGGATTGAGCATTTCAATGACCACTTATTTCTCAATAATATGTGGTCTTCATTACCTTAAGCACAAAGACATTTGTTAAATTGATACCAGAGACCATTGGGTAAATATTAGGGCACCTTATTTCTACTGATTAGTCCAAATGGATTTGGATTTCAAATTGATTGAACAATGCTATCCAGCTTGCATTTCCAAACAAACAAAAACAAAGTGAAAAACCCATTACAGAGATTAGATAAAAAGAATCAAAGTGAATTATGTTTAGCACTCAAAGATGTTGCTTCTTGATTTATTTTCAAAATAGTATATCTGGAAAAAATTAAGAGGCAGAAGGATCCAATTAGCTCAATGGAAGTCTAATTTATGTGGCATGAAGTAGTCACAGAAAGGAAGCTGAAGGTATGTTTAGGAAGGCTAAATTGGTGAAGTCTTGCTGAGTCACAGCTTGAAATCTATCTGAATGACATAGATGTCATTAAACATCATCAACTTAAAACTGCTCAGATGATGACTAACACTGATATGAACTTCACAGTGTAAGAGACATCCTTAGCCCATCTATTCTAAGTAGAGCTCAAAAGGGACATTCTGTACTCTATATAATATAGGTTTCCAACGTAATGAGCAGTGTAGTAAATAAGGTCTTACATAGCAGGGAGCTTTTATCCCACACCCCTAAATATGTCCCTGGTGGAATGGCTGATCAAGTGAAAGTCATTGCATTAGCTCACTACAGCTACACTATGAAGTGTACAGAGAGTCTTAGCTGTGCACTTGCATTGATTTTTTTTTTTTTTTAAGAGAGCAAGATCAATAACTGTCGGCCACTGAAAACTTCAGATATTTGTTGAAGAATTGGATAGTCATGTTTGTGTTGGCAGAGACATTGCTCAGAGCTCAAAATTACCTGATTAAATAACATCTGCTTTACTGGATATTGATAGCTGACAGGTCAGCTCAGGAGCTTGTGTTTACCTTGATTAATCTAAACAAGACTGACCCATATTGACCCATCCTTTTGCCACACATTTAAGTGGAGAGAATTTGCTGTTTACAATTTGAAGAGAATTTCCTTGCCTCTAATGAGTTCTGCCTGTTGCCTGAACGTATGGAATTTTTAAGCAGTGCATTTCACCGCAAAAAGAAACCAGGTTTATCTTATGTTAGGAACATTGCAAGGGTGAGAGTGATGCTTCTCAATTCTGCTCTGCCTCCAGCACTTTCAGAAGAAACGGCAAATAAAACAAAGCCGGGAAACACCAAAACACCTGCTTTGACAGAATACCCTTAGTACACAGCAGGCCCAATTTTAAACAAGTTGAGCATTCAACTATGTGTTTAAACTAAGAAAGCACAGCACCTGAAAAATGCAGCAATCTTGCTGTGGGCTCAGCAAATGGGTACTTCATCAACTGCAATGGTTGCTCATTGATTTTTGGGGTGAAGTTTAGGCTGTGCTTTGATCAAAATATCCTACTTGTGGGCTTGCCTCTTTTTCTGGGACAGTGTCGCAGCCAAGGGAGCAACTCAACCTGGAGGTCTCTTACCTTAGAAAGGAAGATTCCTGTTGGATGGGCATTCTCTATGAAAGGTCTTTGGCTTTAGAGTTTATACATTGTACCTTGGCCCAAAATAAGTCCGCATGTTGACTTTCAGGCTGTGCTGCAAAATGCACTGATTTTTGGGAAGAGAGCAAGTACATGGTCATTCATTTTGGGGAATTAAAGTCTTTCAGATTTTCAACCTTCTTTCTAGTGTGCAGTATCATCAGCTCCAAGCATTCAAAAATTATGATTCAGACTCCCAAAAGTCATTGGATTTTCCTAAATAATAAATAGTGGACTCTTTTCTCCTTGTTTTCTAGTTTCTGAGCCTGTGCAGTGTTTGTACATTGCCATATAAGATTTTCTTTGCAACCACAAGGCCTATAAAACTTACTTTCTTAATAATGAAATCTGAGATTCTCATACATTTAATGAGTACTGTAAATTAAACTTAAAATCCCCAATACCAAAAAGAATCCCCAAAACAAATCTTATGATGAGATTCATGAAAAAAAATTGATGCGGTTGTAACATTGCTTGTGTATGAGCATATATTGTTGGATATACTACTCCTGCATATCTTGAGTTTTAAAGTTTGTCAAAAGCTCCCACAGCTTGGGGTAGGTATTTTTATTTACATCAATGTATATGTAAATACAAGTTAGGACAATTGTACATTTAAGACATCATATTTAGTCATTTGCATATGAAATTACTGGATTGGTATGCAAGTGTTATCATAGTAACTATGTAAACATCCGAGATGAACATTTCCATGAACATTTTGCATATGGAGTTGCACGCCAAGTAGTTTTAAACTGCAGGCTCCATGCCTCAGAATGCTCTACAGAGACTCCAGTGTTCACTAGAGAGAAAAGTTTGAAGGCAAGATTTAAAGAATGTATGTTGCAGAGTGGCTCAGAGGGAAGTGAAAGGAAAGAGCTCCAATTAGAAGCGGTAGCAGAGATGGTATGATGTGAATAGGAGGAACACGTGAGGCCAAAGATTGGCTAGGACAAACCCATGGAGACATTTTTTAAATCAGGAGAACTATTTAGAATTAGATGTGGAGATACAAAGTCAGTGAAGGGTCACAGAGGACAGAATGATATGGGAAAGTAATCTAACATCATATGTCTTTGGCTCCCCGATATCAGAAGAGCAGGGATTTAGGAAGACGGTAAAAAAAAAATGAATTGCAGTTGTTGAAGCATGAAGTGATTAAAGCATGAATAAAGAATGCAGCCACTCTGGAGCAGAATAAAGACAAATTCTGGAAATGTTTCCAGAGATGGTGACAGGCAAGTTTACAGATAAGCAAAGTGTGAGAAGAATGACAGATTGCATGACTAATTGTTCAGCACAAAACATAACAACATTGTTCAACACAAAACGTTTGTCTTATGGAGTAACAGGATATATTTCACATAAAAGCTGCTATTTTTATTTCATGGAATTGTATGCTTCCACATATAGAACCAGAACATCAGCTGGAGTCAACCTAGAATACAATTTATACAGCAAAGGCCTGTGTGCTTTCATACCATCTGCTGTATATGCCTACACAATGATGGCATTTGTGCATGCAAGCAAATATCTTCATAGACAAAGCAATTGCATGTGTACTATGACACCATTTCTTATAGATATGGTCGCTAGTCAGTACTTTTTTTGTACTTCAGTACTTGTGACTGAGTTTAATCTTTTCATTTAGACTCTCTCAGGTTGCTTTCACTGTTAAACCATTCTATTCTAACTAGATATGGTCAACACCAGAGGTAGGCTTGTTTTTCTGAAACCTTTGGTCTTACGTTTGCTCCAGATGTGTTTTAGAGAAAGGTGTCATTTTTTACCAACTCCCTGAAATGGAGATGCCTGCCTGCAGGTTGCCATGGTGGGGGATTGGGGCCCCAGTTGGGGGTGGGGGCCACAGTGGCAGATAGCCTGGGTTCCAGGGCCCTTTAATCCACCCCTGATCACAGAAAAATTAAGTGTCTAACTTTTACACACTGGAATCCTATTGGATTAGTTATTTCATATGCCTATCCTCATGTTGTCAATAAAGGACATGTAGCAATAAATTAGGACTCCATCCTTGGGGTTCAGGAGTGGAGATCTGGGGATGACAGTGGCACCCTGGACCAGATTCTGGGAGCAGCCTGTCATGCTACCATTCTGCTACATCCTGATAAGGAGTGTGAGCTAGTGGATAGAGCAGTGGACTGGGACACAGGACAGCTGGGTTCTTTTGTTGGCTCTGCTACTGGGCAAGTTGCAACCCTGTGTTGTGCCTCAGTTTCCTCATCTGCAAAATGCAGATAATAATACTTACCTCATCTGTAAAGTGATCTGAGATCTGCAGATGAGAAGTGATCTATAAGACGTAGGTATTATCGTTACTTTCAAATCCTAATTCTGAGCCAAGTCCAAGGTGAGACGGGACCATTGTGAGTATCTAGTTTGATCTCCTGTATAGCACAGACCATAGCACTTCCCCCTACCCAAAATTCCTTGAGCAGATCTTTAGAAAAAACAACCAATCTTGACTTAAAAATCGCAAGTGATAGAGATTCCACAGTGACCCATGGTAAATTGTTCCAATGCTTCATTATTCTCACTGTTAAAAAGTTACTCCTTATTATCAGTCTATGGTGGCATGTCATTGCTCTTGCCTCTGAACATATTGGACCGATTTTTCACTGTCCTCTACTGTTCATGTTTATCTTCAACTTCCAGCCATGTTGACAAGTTCCAAAGGGATAGCCGTGTCAGTCGAGTTCACCAAAACAAACAGGGAGTCCTGTAGGACTTCTAAAGACTAATAAATTTATCTATCACATGAACTTTTGTGGGTGTAATCCACTTCATCAGACGTAAGAAATGGAAGCTGTAGCAGCTCAGGCGAATGAAAACAAAGAAGGATAAATCACAAGGTGAGTTCAGTCTTTGTCAGCAAACCAAACAAGTTGTTTTGATTCAAACAGTGTGAAACAGCAGAAAAGAATGTGAGAATGTTAAAAAAGGGGGAATCATCTTTTGTAATGATGGAGCCAGCCCAAACTTCTTTTCAGACCTAATTTAATTACTTATTTACCATTTATAAGATCATTTTGATAATATTTATCAAGGCCTTTTTCCAGCTTGTTTAAAGGATCTCTAATTCATTTCATTTTAACTCAGTTTTATTGTAAACCTATTTGGGACTGTTGGCAGTGTTCTGTTACTAATTCAAAGGCAGAGTCCACACTTTTAAAAAAGACCATTTTGAAAAGCAGTTAGACTGAATTCTAATCAACCTTTCTTGGCACAAGTGGTTTCAAATGATTGTATCTGAATTGTTAAAATTCAGCTTTACCAAAAATGCTTGATATAGGAAATGTCTGTCCATTTTTATGGCTGATCAGGATCAGAGTTTGCAATGAGACTCCTTCAGCTGATTGATTCGAGTTTGATCTTTCTTTTGAGTTTTGTCTGTACTGCCACTAGCTTTAGAAACGTTTGATCATGATGATGTGTCATTACCTATCTCAAACATTTGAGGGTTTGCTGAAATCCTAGTTCCCATCCTTGCTATCTCAAGATTGCCACTTTAGCAAAATGCCTCTCTGACCTTTCTCCTATTAATTCATTTATTATTCTGTGCCTGCTGCACTAGAGAGACACTTTCACACAGATGAATAAAAATAATGGTTAGATTCATGGAGATTAATTTTACTTCATCCCAAACCTAAGTGGCACTCATTGCTGTGAGACAATCGGACTTCCATGAGGAGTCCACGTGGGCACAGTCCCTCCAGTGTCCCAGACTAATAGTGCAACAGGCATTCTCATGCAGAAGGATCCATAGAGCAACAGTGCATCATTAAGGAGTCTAGCAGCTCCTGCTGAGTTACTTTAAAGGTTCTCCTATTCCTCACACTTTCAATTAATGAGATAACTTTTGAAACAGAGTTTTATTCAGTGTGAAGAAGGGTTGCAGAATTTTGCTCTTCAAGAGTGCATGTGCAACTAAAGTGAGTTATAATCCCCCAGCTAAAATTTTAACCTAAAGATATTACTGCTCTCTTGGGTGTCCTAATATGTTATTTATTCTTTTTCATTTGAGAAATGGAGTCCCCAAGTTGCCAGTCTGTTTAAAGATGGGTGTTTTTTTATTTCTATTAATGATTAGAATTCTGTACAGAGTTATAACCTAGGAGTGCTCTCTGGGTACTGATGAACTGGTATAGGAAGCATGCACAGACCTCTCCCAAAAGTTTAATTGTACTTAACTGCCCATTCAGAAAAAGTTTTAAATAAAAACCCGCACTCTGAAATTTTGGATTTCAGATAGGAAAGGAGTGGAAATACCACAAGCTGGGAAAAGAACAAAGGTCTCTAGGTGGACAAAGGTCCACCAGGCCGCACGGAAGAGCAAAAGAGCAACTGGCAATGATGCACTAAGGAAAGCACAGGAACTGTTAACTCAATAGATTTGTGTAGTTTAATCCTCCCAAGAAGAGACAGGAAGAGGTAGGGCTATAGCCCCCTTTCTGCCCTGGCCGCTGGAGCCAGCAAGCATGAAAGGGAGGCAGGTTTTGCCAGCCCAAGGTGTCCTGATATTTGGGGCTTTTTCTTATATCTTATTCCCATTCCCATTGCCCTGGTTTTTCATACTGACTATCTGGTCACCCTATGCTATCCCAAGGCAAAATGATAAAGCTTGCCCATTTCCCCACATTCCCCAGAATTGTTCACAAATATCTATTCCTTCTAGAGCAATGCATGACCACTGTCCATCTTTGGACGTTATTTTAATAGTGCAATCTGCCTGCAAGACTTATAAAATTACAAAAGGAAAAGTTTAAAAAAGCACAATTCGACTAAGACTGAGTCTGTCTATGGCTTTAAGTTATAGTTCATGTCTTTATTAGATTGATAGTGAAAATATTTTTTGGGGGGGAATACAATTTAGTTGTCTGACACTGTTTGTTAATTTCAGAACCATTTTGCACCACATAATTACTCTTTTTCATCAGGATTTCATGCTGTTCCAAATGGTAATTTTACTGGTGGTTTTACATTCAAAAGTTAAGAAGATACGGTTCATTTATAGGTTTCTGGGGAATTTTATTTGTGAAACTTCTTTTTTCCTCTGCAACTTTTACACTTTTGATTGACAAAGATAAACCTGGAAGTGACTTTTGGATAGGGGATTCTCAAAATACAAGACTGCTCTTTATTCATTATCATCATAAAGAGACTCCATCTGGGCTTTGCTCAAGTAGACCAACAGGATGCATTGCTATACTTTCCAAAGCCATTCCCATTAGTGGCACAGGGACCAATTTTAACTTTGTTGTTGTTTTATTTCTGCACTAATGCTGCACTAGACTGTTTATAAACCTGACAGGCCAGAAGAAATAGCACAAATCCCAGAACTACGTTTTCCGGCACTCCAAATGATTAGTTAAAGGAATGCTGCAAGTCAGATGCAGAAGCGCCATCCCAAATGGCATAGGCATCACTAGCTATTTGACAGTTTCCCCGTAGAACATAATGAGTATTGGATATCTATTTTTAATAGGAAATGGAACTTACCGATACAAAATATATACACCACAACTTTCTTAGCAAGAGGTATATTTCAGCATCAGCTCCCCAAATCGCTGCTTTCTTGGTGTTTCAAGTCAAGTTTGGACTACAGCAATATCTCTGAGGCCATGTCTACACTGACGACAGCAGTCACATTACTCTTTCTGGATCGACTTACCATTCAGTGAAGATATGCTAAACCGATCCTGAAATCAGCTTAATAAAACCATCCCCTCAAGTGGTGCAGCTCAGTGAAGGCGCCACACTGAAGGGGAGTTAGGAAATTGATGGGGATTATGTAGGTAACTCTGCATAGCTTACGTAAACTTCCATGGACTGCTGCTGAATTTTCTCAGAGTGAAGACAGGGAAAATTGCAGTAATTGAACTGCCAAATCAAAACACTGGACATCAAACTGCAGTCAAGTTGCTCTTTGGTTTTCCACCTCCTACATCAATAAACACCTGTTTTTGAAAGTCCTACCCAGTACTTCAGCCCACTTGGGAAGAGGCTGTAATGAAAGGTTGTGAAGGAGAAATAATCATTTCCAATAAAGTTTATGTGTATATAAAAACCCTTCTGATACTGCTGGACCCATCTTTACTGTAGATGAATGTAAGGGTTGTCTCACTCCATATAGAAAGTATACAGCAGTTTTCATTCCCTTTCTAAGTTCAATAGGCAAGTATATGTATTTCTTTGGCTACTGTCCTGTGAATATTACATTTGATTTTTTTGTTCTTCTACTCAAAATAAGTTCTCTAAATGGAAGAATTGATCTGGATCTCATTTTATTTTTTGTGCTGTTTCTGCCTTACATGGGCCCTATTTGTTACTGCAGAAGCATTGATGAGCCCAGCAGTGTGGCAAATTAAGTTTCCCAGTGCTGGTAAATCAGAAATTCTGGATGACTCAGATTTTCTAATAATTCCCGCAATCATTAAATAAATTTGTTCCCATTTGAAAGGTAATTCCAGCTACAGGTATTTGAGTGACCCCCAGGAACAGAAATTACAAAATCAAATATGAAAACAAACCCAAGATACAGAACAACTATCACAATTAATCTTTGTTTATTATAAGAGAGAGGGGTAAATAGAAGGCGAGAGCTAAATTTTATTATTGTTAGATTGCACTTTTCATTTGTGAATCTGAAAGCACTTTGTGAAAGAGGATACGACTCATTACCCCGTGATAGTCTGTATCCCTGTATTTGCCCCTTTTACAAAATTATATAAAATTTTATACAAAGCATATTGTATAAAGAATCATTTGAGAACTCATGAATTGCTATCCTTATTGTCCTGGTAAAAAGAGTGTGGCAATGTTGTATGTAAAGATATAAGATTCCAATACCTCCTGTTACCCAGGACACATCCCAACGCGTTCTGGAGGACAGTTACAAATAAATTCCCCAAAAGACTAGCCAGTGCCTCAGCGAGAGGCCAGTAAGATCAAATGGATCACCAGCTGATTAAGTGATCACTCTTTTGCAGGCCACTGGACATGGGCAAAACTCTACTCTTTCACAAAGGAACAGCTTATGGCTCCTGATCACGGACTTTCCCCTGAACATCAGCTTGAGATTTTTCTTGCATATCAGAAAAGGCTATTAGAAGAGGAGCAGATGCCCAAGATCATTTCTCCCTTGCTCTCCATCCATGGTGTCATCAACTCCTGAAGAACAAAGAAAGCAGTTTTGGATGAGGAGAGAGATTCAGACTGAAAGGAGATTATCCAGGAAGACTGCTGGAACATGTGGTGAGACAGAATTTCCCTTTGTATTCATTTAACTTGTTAAGTCAATTGTGTCTTAGCACTGAATTGTTTGTAACAAAATCTGATTTGTATGCCTTGTAGTCACTTAAAATCTATCTTTTTGTAATCAATACATTTGTTTTGTTTTATCTAAATCAATGTGCTTGGACTGCAATGTTTGGGAAACTCCATTGAGGTAATAAGATTTGTGCATATGATAGTTTAATAAATATATATGATCTTGTATAGCCCAGGAGGGTGCTGGGGACTACAAAACACACATTTCTGGGAGAGAATCTGGGACTGGGGAGTATTTTGGTGTTACCCTCTCTTGTAATTTATGAGTGACTGGAATACCATTTGTGTTATATAGCTGAGAGTGATTTACTTGCCGAAGGCTCTGTGTGGGCAGACAAGGCATGGCTGCTCTCACAGTGAAACAGGGTGAAGGCATCCCAGTCTGGGAACTGAAGAGACACCACTGTCCATCAGTCCAGACTGTATCCTGAGTAATGTCAGAATCCCCTTTTTAGAGATCCTGTTTGCAGATAGGTGATGGATGGATATCATCCCAAGAAACAGACCTTGATTCGCAGAATGCCAACTTTGTCAGACCCAAAAACACAACCCTGAGAAAAGTTTCTTCTAATTTAGCACGTGAGCAAATAAGTAAATACAGCATTGAATGTTGCTGTGAAGCAATAGAGGCAATATTCATCTAACTCTGGGAGTAAACCAAATGGATACTTTTCAAAGGAGGGCAATACAACTGAGAAAAAGTCAAGATGCACTTAGAATATTGTTATTGGTCCAAAGGACAGTAATTAGTAGTTTGACCTACACGTTTGACCCAAGGATCATTATGCTGTTATAATCTAGTGATCTGCCTGTCGTTCAGAGTTGAAATGATTTTAATAAGCAGGTCTCTACTCACTAAGAATTAGAGGGGAAAACACCATTTAATGTTAAAGTTCCTTACAAATTTGCTTGGAGAAATCATACATTATCACTGAAATTGTTTTACTGAAACTTTGACTTAATAACTTGTCTGATGATCCTTCTAATCTTTTACTATATATTTGTCTACACGCTGTGTTCCAAAAGAAACAAAAGAGGGGTAAATGATGAGAGAGTGCTTTGGGGCAGGGAAAGAATATTTTTCCAAGCTTCTCAGAGGACAGGTATTAGAGAGTCCACCTAATTGCCTTTGGAGACCTAGAACTATATCACTGCTCAACCTACCAACTTCCCAAAAGAAGCAGGAGCTTGAATCATAAAGCGAAGTAAGAAACCAGTTTATGTATAAAAAGGATCAAAAATTTATATTCCCAGTTCCCAGAGCAAGCCATCAGCTCACTTCTCCTCCCAAATCTCTCTTCTGGACAGTTTAGAATCTCATTATCCACACCTATTTCTTCTTATACAACATTGGAAAACTATTCTGGAGGGACTAAGTCCCCCTACTGTTAGGGCTGGAGTGTTTTAGCTTCAGTATTAGGCCAATCAGAGGTTTCTGCTAATGTAAGGTTGCTCTTTTCCCTTTAATGAGAGACCAGGGAACACCTCTGCTTAATATGCAGAAGGCCCTGGGTTCAAGGCCCAGGGGGTTGAACTCGATGATCTCAGGAGGTCCCGTCCAACCCTATGATGCTATGCTCGTAGTTCTTAGACTGTTAACATCAGAGTCCCTCCATTTCCTCTGAGTTGAGCTTTTCTCTACCTGCAGCTAGAGCTCCTTGCATATTCAAGAATAATGAAGCTGTCAAAGCCTTTCTAGACATATTAGGGGCACAATTAAATCTTTCTACCTGTCCTTTCTTAACATTCTTACCCTTTGTTCATAACCCAAGCTTCCAAAATCCAGAGCCTGAACTTTATCACAGTAACAAACCCTGCTTTAGTAGGATTCCCCTACACTCTTCTTGAAGTTTTAAAAAATATTTTAAGTGAATTTAGGGCTGGTGAAAAAGAACCAGCTTCTTCGCATCTCAGATACATGGGCAGAGTCCATCCCAGCAACAACAGAGCTGCCCCCTGAAGTAAAGGTGGAGGCCACAGAACCCAGCAATCAACAGACTATGGAGGCACAGAAAATGAAAAAGCAGGGATGAGGTGTGAGTCACAGGGTCAAAATGAGAGCTCCAGAAGGGACTCTACAAAACTCCAGACAATGCCCAGTATTGAGAGAAGTCCAAAGAGTCAGAGATCGTCATTCAGAGGAACTTATAGCTCTGTAGCTGACATTCTTCATCTGCCCACTGGGTAAAAGTTGTGCAACGTTTTCTACTAATGTACTCCAACAGAAAGGACTAGGGTGCCAGTTATGCCTGTTCCTATAGCTAGAGTTCCAAGTAAGAGTGCAAACAAAGATGCCTATTAGAACCTGGAGGGGGGATTGTTTTTTTGATTTTTAATGCTAGTCTTCCTGGACCCGGACTGTGAGGATGGTGAATAGATAGCTAGACAGGTTCAGAGCTCTGTTCAGGAACTCCAATCTCTGGAAAATAAATATGTCTATTATTATACCCTCTGTTTCCCAAATCACAAACTTCAGCCCATCCTAAGTGAAGTTCATCTTCACCCAGTGTTAGCTGTTCCTCTTGCCAGGGAAGGGGCAGGAAAGCCAATGTCATGGCCCTTTGAACTCCTCTGCCTCAGCTTGGGATGGACACATTGCATGTGACAAATATTTACGGTAGTTGGCACACCTGGGAATTTTTAAGTGTGGGTTGCTCATCCCCGCTGAGCAGAGGCTACCAACTTGCTTCACAAAGGCCAAACAGCCATCAGCTCTTAAGTCTCTGTGCTCCATTGCCTGTTTCCCCAGCCATTCAATCCACCTTCACCTGTCCAAATAAGCTGGTTAATAGTGATATTTTACTGAAGGCCTGAGTCCTTCAGCAATAAGTAACTCAAGTTTAAACTTCACTTTATTCTTTAGTTAAAATTGTTTCCTGAATATAAAGAAGGCCACCTCAAATCATTTCCTTAACCCCCAATTTAGTTAATATTGTGTCTTCATGCCCTTTTGTTCTACTGCTTTCTATTAAACTAATGTATCTGTTCTCACCTAAAATTGTCAGTAAAACTTCCACCTTTGGCTAGACAATGTTCCCAGAGCTCTGGAGAACAGTGTTAATAGATGGCAGACTGAAAATGATATTTTAATTCCCTTACTCAATTACATTAAATTATGCATGATCTCACTCTAGCACACGCTCTCACTATGCATCCTTTAAATTAGAAAGTTTTAAACAGAAGAATTCTGTTTCATTTCTAATTTCCTGATAATTAGGAATCTCCTCATCTCTTTTCATAAATCTTTATAAAGTTAATGTTCTTTCATGGGTTATCACTACAGACCTCATTTCTTCACTTGTAACAATGCTCAACAGTACATCCAGCCCCGTGCCAACTGCAGTTATTCTTTTGTATGGTGACCAGCTCCAGAGGGATAACCCTGTTCATCTATTTCAGCAAAACAAACAAGTAGTCCCATGGCACTTTTAAAGACTAACCAATTTATTTATTACATGAGCTTTGGCATAATCCAACTTCATCAGGTGCTTAAAATCAAAACTGCAGTATGTTATATATGCCTGTGAAAGCTTAAGCAACAAATAAATGTTTTAGTCTTTAAAATTACCATACAACTCCTCATTCGTTTTATTGTTTTATTTATTATTGTAAAGTGCCAGTTTAGTGTTCCTCAGTAGGCAGAGCAGCAGTGATAGCGTACAGGAGAAGTTCAGGGATGGTATCTGGAGGTACCTTAGATATTTGTTTCTAGAAAGGAATATGTCCCCTTGCTCTCTTTCCCATTCTGGATAAGTGCCCATTTTTCCATTAAAAAAAGAAGTTTCAAGGGAAAATCTTTGAATATCCCTATTTAATACGAGGTATACCGGTCAAACATTGTAATTAAAAGTAGGTCTGTTTTGAAATTTATTTTACAAGCAGAAGTTAAAGTATAATTTGGCAGGCCCTGGAACCCTCCTAAATTGGTGGGCCCCCCTTGCACCAGTGTGGGCCCCCTCACCCACTCCAGCTACTGCCCCCCATACCTAACCTCCATCACAGCTACTGCCCCCCCACACACCTACCTCCCACCCCAGCTACTCCCCCCCACCCCCATCTTGCCGCTGTCCCCCCGAAACCTTCACCAACCCCTCCTGAACCCAACGTGTCGCTGATGGTGCCCATGGTGCCCCAACCCCCCACCAAGCTGTCTTTCCCCACTGCCCTAGGCCAACCCCTTCCCGCACCCTTTTTCCCCACCAGGCCAGCTTGCCTGTCACCAAAAACCAGCCCGCCAGAGCCCCATTACCTGCCCGCTGTGGGCAGCAGCCCCCAGCCCAGGCTGAGGCTTTGGCCTACAGCCTGATCTCACTGAGCATGCGCAGTGAGAATAGGTTTCAGCCTAGACTCTACTCTCAGTGAGCATGCTCAGTGAGACCAGGCTAGGGGAGAAGAGTTTTAAAAATTCCCTGCCCTTCCAGAATGCAGTGGAACACCATTCTGGGGCTTGCTATTTTAGGGGCTCAGCATTCGGGCCCCTAAAAATAGAAGATGGAGCTGGACCCAGCAGTCTGGTTCCCACTATTTTAAAATGGTGGGCCCTAGAACGCAGCATTCTGGCTCCATTTTCTAATTTGGGGGCCCCCAGAACGCTGGCTTACCAAAAATAGCAGACCCCAGAACAGCATCCTGGCTTACTTTAACCCCTGTTGGCAAGGAAATAGAAAATTCTCCATATGGTCAGATTTCTCTTAGCCATAGCTGAGCTTCATCATCATCTTCACTTTCCTCTGTAATATAGGAGCACCTAGTGGCTATGATCAGGGGCAGGGCTGCCTGTTCACAATCTGTGGGTACAGTGAAATGAGGCCCTGCTCCAGTTTACAGACAACTGCTGGATACAAACAGATGATGTGAGCATAGGTAACAATGAGAAAAAGAAGGTAAATATAACAAGCAGTATCCACAGTTCTGCTATACATATAGTTGTAATTATTTTATCATTATACTTTCCAGAGGGGTAGCCGAGTTAGTCTGTGTGCAGCTAAAACAGTGGGAATTCCATTTGACAAAGTGGGCTGGAGCCCACAAAAACTTATTCCCAAAGAAATCTGTTACTTTTTAAGGTGCTGCAGGACTCTCATTGCTTTCATAGATGTTATTGTCACAAAAAACTTTCAAGGCAGCTTTCCTATGCCAAAATTTGTCCTTCTTGAACACACACAGAATTTTCACTTATTACTTACACACAGGATTTAGAGATGTTTGATTTAGTGGTAGGCTCAGACCTGATTTTCACAACTCAGTATCCAAGGAGTGATTTAAATAGCATCCCAACCTTTCAATTCACCCTAAATCCAGTTTTCTCTGTTCTTCCTGCCTCCTCATTCCCTAGTGCATGTACAAGAGGTTAAGAACATCCGAGGGGCTCAGGATCTGCTCAGTTTTCTCCTGCTCCTGGATTCTATTAAACCAAAATTGATCTGATTTCTTAGACACTTTAATGTTCAGAATATTTCATGGAATAGAATAAAAGAATTGTGTATACATCTTTAATCTCATCAAATAAGGGGAAAAAAGTGACCAACATTCATTCAGATAGTATAATTAACATCTATCACTTCAGCTGTGCTCTCAGCCACATATTTTTCTTTTACACTTATTGCTACAACCCTCCATTTGAGAGAAAAAGATTATCTACACCTCCACCTATTCTGGGAACATAATCTAATAAACACATGTTCTTCTGACTTCAAAATTTAATTGAGAGCAACATCTGTCTGCCAGAGATGGGATACAGGCTGGTCAGGAGTATTCAGTTACCTCTATGCATTGGTTTCCTGTAGCTGATGGGAAGACTGATTATTTTTCAATTTCTTGATCTTGAATGAGTTACAGAATCACCAACACCACTGAGCCTTTAAGGCAGCAGTGACAATGGTCATGGCAGTTACTTCCAGTTGTTTCCCTGAGATACTTCAGTAGATAGGGACTACGTTGTCAAACTCCTCCATCCATCCATATAAAAAAAAAAAAAGTTAGAAAAGATCTGAATGCAACATTAGCCAAAGGAGGACTATATCACTGACAATTTGCATTTAATTCAGAATTCACTGGGAAAAAAAAAGAAAAAAAGAGGAAAAAATTCTCTGAAGCCTAAGCTACAGCTCTTTCCATGTGACAAGTCTACTGTATATGTGCAAGGCAAAGGAGTGGAAAGGAAAAGGCAAAATTCATGTTTGCCCAGAAAACAAAGATGAATACTTGTTCATCATGAACAAGCGTGGAGGTGAAATAACAATTGGATAACATGATATTCCATATGTGTTGCCCTACTCAACTTCCTGAATTTAAAATAAATACATAAAGAGCATGAGATGAACAATATTGAACATGCAATTCTCAAGCAGTCTTGGAGCATGATAGGAGTGTTTTCTGCTGATCAGCTCACAAAATCACTGAGAATAAGCAGTCAGGCTTAGGTCTTTTGTTTCTATATAAAAATTAACTAAGCTCCTTGGGAAAGGAAATGTCACCATATTTTTCTATTATGTGAAGGGGTTTGGCTTATTTAGCTACCAGGCTGCATCTAACTTCATCTCCAGTGAATAGTGTCCTCCTCCTGCTGGTAGGTGGACTTCAGGTTTTGACCCTCCAACCAAAACAAATGTGATCATCATTTTCTGGGTGAAGATGAGTCCCTATGACACAAACATCCTTTAGCCTTTTCAGGCCACTGTACTCCATGTTCAGTGCAGAGAGTCAATAGTCCTTTGCTCTCTCCCAACTGCAAACTTCCTTTTTCAATACAGTTTATAACCTCTCCAGGCTAACCTACCTTTTACCCTCTTTGGAGCAGGGGCTTAGTAGTCGCTTACTATTCTGTGCATCCTAGCCTGTGAGGAGGGCTTCTACACCTAAGGCCTGCATGCCTTTATCCTAAAATTGCCCTAGATTATTGTTTCTTAAGCCACAGTTTGAAATGCCTGGCCCTTTTAGACATTCACAAATTCCTCAGTACAGACCTGCTAAAGTCTTTCTAGGTATTCTTTTGCACTACCCTCCTAGCTATTACTCCTTCTCTTTAAATCCCAGGCATAAATACACTCTTCCTACCATCACCCCCACTCCCTGAGGTGAGAGTAGAGGAACCCTTATATAAGATTCACCTAGCAGCCCCTCTGTGATCATCTGATCTGAAAGCAAAGCTGGGCACAGGTGGGAGCTACAGCTTGAGCTCTGGTTAAATTCTGTCCCAGCAGGGCATGATTTGGAATTTGCTAATGACATCTACAAACAATAGTAACTTTATCTATGGGAATTAGGACATCTATTAAGTAGTGTACAACAGTTTAGGATAAGAAGATAGAAGACTATTTTGATATGGGACACAGAACTCCCTAGTAAGTTTATGTTCTAGTAAGTCCTGCTGGTCTGCAAGGTTTACAGGTTTCTTATAACCCAATCTGTTTAGGCTTTTTGTGCCTTAAAGCATTGGTTCAATTCCCAGTGTGTTGGCTAAGAGCTCTTTCTGTGCAAACACCTCTCTTTTCCTTTTTGACTATGTTAGTCTCTCTTAATAACCCTTCCACTTCAGGTAAGCCCTCTTATAGGAACTTCTTCACAGTATACTTTTCTGGGCAGGAGCTGAACCTTGAAATTTGGAAGAGAAGAAAGAAGACTGCAGCTTTAAATAGTCCATTTGCAGCTTGCTGTTCCTTGTGTTATGCCTCACTATCACAGCTGCTGGTAAGTGCTTTTAACTTCTCTTGTGCTTTTTGTTTCTTATTCCTGAGCCTATAGCCTAGTCTTACAAATATCATACCTAATATAAATTGCTGGGGGGTAGGGCGAGTGCATGTTTCAAAGGAAGAATGCAATTATTCATGCTGTCATTGAGGCAGAGCATCCCATTTAATGTCCTTTCCTTTGCAAAAAAGGTGTTGTGGATCTTTGTTCAGAAGATATGTGTTTTAAAATTAGTCTCTCTATTAATTTAGCATTTGCTAGCATCCTGGCAGGCCATTGGTTCAAAACTGCTTTAGAACCTAACAAATTAAAAATGCTTATTGGGGTGGCTAACTGACCAGACAACAAAGGCTGTAAAAGTGTTCCTTTCACTGTGGTTCAAAAAGTCAAATGAAATAAGGGGAAAAAGCTTTGTTTCTCTATAAAAATACATGACATATGAGCTTGCAGCTTAAAGTTCATAGACCATCTGAACACCCTTTTCACTTTATTTGCTGAGAAACACTCCAGAAACTGAATGGTTTGGGGCTTCTTCTCCTTCCATCTTCTTTCTCTAAGTGTTCAGTTTTGAAGATTTCAGCTGCTATTTTACTATATCTCCAGGGTCTGAGCAATAAGGGTCAGAACCATGAAGGGTTCATTCACTCCTCCCCTGTGGAAATATCATGAGGAAGAACTTATTTCTTTATAGCAGAAGCTCTCCAGTCCAGGCCATAAAAGGGACCAGGTAGACAGACAAAAGCCCTAGAGGAAGGATCAGTGTCAGTATGTGTTTAGGGGAAGACCAGAATCCTTGTTACTTTTTTCAATGAAATAAATATTTATGATAGAAAGAGTTTGTCTCAAACCAAATTTTGAGCCAAGGGTTTGACAATTATTTATTGATAAAATTCCCATGGTTTTCAAGAGGAATAAAATTAAGCTGCAACTCGAGCCCTGATCAAGTGCATCCATCCACTATGGCCACCTTATTTACAAGTGTGAAACATTCCAGTTCAGTTCATCCATCTGACAGTGTTGACTCTCCAGCCATAGTAAAGGAGTGAACCTTCAGGCACATTATAAGCACCTCATCCTTATTCCTACAGAGACCTAAATGTGTGCTTTCCATAACTAAAGCTGATGCTCTTTTACAGTCTTCCAAGTCATTGGGGACCCATTATAGTGAGTAGAAATCAGGCATTCAGTTCCATTGGTTGGCTTTGTAAATGTTATTTTCACATGTGTTAGATTTTTATTTGTGTCACTATAAGTGGAATATGCAATTAAATAAAATACTCTATTTTCAACTACTGTGCTCTTGGGATGCCATACAAGCTGTGTGGTCACACTCATTTCTTTGTCTTCCATGTTGGTGTAGTAGAAACCTGCTATTGATGTATTGGTACTGGGGATCTGTTTTGCTTGCCACGCAGTAACATTATGCTGAGGCCCTTACTGTAGGCCCCGACTACATGGTGTTTTGGTAGTAACTATGAGTCACTCGTATATTTGTGTGTTCACCTGGAATTCTTTGTTTATCAAGTTCCTTCCCCTCGACTGCTTCCCCCGCCTTCCCTGAATGTGCAGCTTAATCAGTCAGAGTTCAAAAAGCATACAATGAATCAATACTCTGCTTTGTTCCCAGTCTTCCTAATCTCTGATGTCTGCACAGACAGTGTTCCTATATTATAAGTCACAAATCTCCATCCACTCCTCTCTTTCCTTATCCTTTGTCACTGCTGTCTATCTGATCTTTTCTGCACTTCCTGCCTGAAATTCTTTCAGTGTCTTTTACCAGAATCTTTTGCTCTTCTAAAAGAGGGGGAAACTTGTTCTTTTCTCAGTTTTTATTATTGACAGATTTTTCTAGTTTTCATGCTCCTTTCACTCTGTAATAGCTTGTTCACTTTTAAAACTTACAATTAAAGTAACCAGCCAGAACTTTCCAACATCGACAAAACTTCAGGATACAAATAATATACAAGCATTTTTATTTTATTCTGTACCTTCAATGTCTTTTAAAAACCAAGCATTTATTTTATTGTTACAAAAAATAAACTGCCATTTTCTTTTAAAATCAAATAATTATAGAACTTGAAGATACGTTGAAGTTGACACCAGGTAACTAAGAGCTATTCAAAGGAATAAGAGTTTCCATGAATATTGTTTGAGAATTTCAAAATCTCATTCTGTTTACATAGACTGTGTGGTTGGGAACATACAGGAAAATTAATCTGAATTAAGTAAAGGAATGATTTTTAAGAAGAGGATTTCTTCAATCACATTAAACCGGTGTGTGAGCAAACCTTGTTCAGAGTTACAGTGGCCATCATTCAGTTTGTTAATTCACTTCCAAGTTCTTTTCACATAATTAATCTGGGGAACTCATTGCTGTGTGATGTTGTGACAGCCAAAAATGTAACTCAGTTTTAAAAAGAACTAGATAAATTCAAGGAGGCTATTAGCCAAAATGGTCAAGAATGCAACCCCGTGTTCAGGCTGACTTGAACCTCTGATTGCCAGAAGCTGGGATGAGAAAGTAGGAATGGATAATGCCAGAATTGCCTTGGTCTGTATAGTCTCCCTGAAACTTTGGCATGGGGCACTGGTGGAGGCAGGATACTGGGGGAGAGAGATCATGGTCTGATGCAGTATAGCACTTCTTATATAATCAGAAACACACCCATATACACCTAAACAGCAGAAATGGCTGGCAAACTCTTCAGAAATCAAATGGTCCTTTTGAATTTGCATTTTTAAAATTTACTTTTGGTAATATTCTCTGCATCATGTTACGTGCCAAAAATTTCACAAAGAAAATCAGCCAGGAGCTAAAGTCCCAATCTTCTAGAAATTAAAACTTTGCTATGGCTTCCACAAATAATTATCAGATAACTAAAAGGTTAGAAGAAGACATATATTTTATAATATAAAGGAGATTTTACATGGGTCAAAATGTGTAGTGGTTTTTTTAATTTTCTCTGCAAAAAAAAACCAAAACCAAACAAACAAAAAAAACCCCAAAACAAAACGGGCTATCTACACCTAGTAGGTGGAGGTCAGAAAAACATCTGCCTTATCCACAGGATACTGCATTTTACAGCTTGTTGTTGTTCCAAGAATCAATTGAGCATGTAATAAGATGAACTCCAGTATAGATAAAATGCATGAAACATATTGATTAAAATTTAAGTAAATCTCAACATGGGAGTGAATATGGTGGTTGCTGTATGCCAGGCAATTGAGCATTTGTAATATATGCATCACTAGAAAAAATCACAACATTTAGTAACAAAGTTCCCAACCCAGAATTTGACCTTTCATTTAAAGGACACAATGAATGCATAAGATCTCAGGTGGTTGCAAATATATTTGATGATAAAGAAGGTTGCTCTTCCCACCCAGCCCTTTTCTCCAAACTTTGCTTTTTCACTTAGCTGTTGGAACCTGATGTTGTATTAAGTTTGTGTGCATCGTTTGATAAAAGTCTCAACCCTGACTCAAAGAGTAAGGTCTTCCGTGAAGGGCTGGATCATACCCAATGATGAAACTATATTTGGGAAGCAAAACTGCAGTGAACTTAAATTTATCCATCAGCTTCTTGCTGTTTTCCTGCAGTTATGGGCTGTATTGTTCTTGGAGAATTACTGAAGAATGCAATGGTGACACAAGTGTTCTGGCAAATCAAATCTGACAAAACAGTCAGGGAGGTTCAGTGGTGTGCAGGCATGTGATTTTTTTTTTAAGGCACTGATGCATCATAAATCCTGAGCAGTGCACCAGGCTGGAGTAAATGAGGTTGGTGCAAGGTACATCTTTTGGCAATTGTGCAAAGGGTCAACCTGTCCACTGCTAGGTCATAGAGTAGTTGCTGAGCCATTCTGTGGCTCCAATAGTGATCATGTGCTGGATGGACACAGTAACAGGGTCAGAAGGTGAATAAATCCATGTCATAGTTGTCAGGAAACACTTCCTGTCTCAAAAACTTTTTGGAAGTCCATAAAAAGGCCTGTCCAGCATCTGGATGAGGCTGAGATCTTTTGAAGTGTTTCATGGACAAAGAGACAGCTCATCATGAAAAAGCCCACAGGCTAGTGGTTAGGGCATTCATTGGGGAAGTAGGAAACAAGGTTCAAGTCCACATCTCAGATCAGTGTCACAACCACTCGGCAATGAAATCACTCTCTCTTTCTAGACAAAAAAAAGATTTAATGATTTACACAAAGTGGATAGCTTCAACAAGGGAAATTGATAGAGACCCAATCGCTCAGTGGTGAGGACACATGTGGGTAGTGAGAAACCAGTGTTCATGTCCCTGTTCCACCTAACTGAAAGCCAGGGCTGTAACTACAGCATGGCCAACAGACCTGTGCCCCAGGTGCGCTGGAGCAGCTGAAAGGAGCCGCTCTAGTAAAGGGCGCATTTTGCGGCGCCGGCCTTAAGTGCCACTAACGGCAAGGGGCATGTTCTGATCGGAACATGCCCTGGTTGCCAGATAACCACATTATGCCTCGGCTGAAAGCAGGCCCTTGAACACCCAGGTGAGGCCTGTAACCACGAGACTATTGGCAATTCTGGGGTGTGAACTGCCCCATTCTCCACTTCCCCCAGTTTCATCATGGATGTTAGGAAAGCTTTGTGAAAACTGATACCTTCCAATGATAAATCTTGGTTTCAATCAATCAGTAATTTCCAACCAAAACAAAACATGTCTTTGAAACATTCCAGACCAGTTCCAGTCCTAATGGGTTCACTAGTCCTGTGTCCTACTCTCCCTTATTATTCCTACCCTGATCTGCTCCTCTTTATACCAGTTCTACATCCTTTCAGGCCGTAAGGACCTGTGGAGGATTACCTAGGCCCACCAGATAAAATGCCTGTATAGGGAAAGCACTATACTACCTTGGGACAACACTGGCAACCAAAATGTATTTGGACTAAGAACAGGATTCCACTCCCACTTCCATTACCCTGCTTGCACTAAGCCCATTTAGTTTGATTTGGTGCAGGACAGAAGACTTGTTTAAAATGTAATCTTAGACTTTTTAGATGAGACACAAGCTTTCAGACCTCTTAAGTCTGCTAAAGGTCAGACAACTATGTTAGTTACTCAGAGGAAAGTATACTTGGGTTATGAAACGTTTTGTGTGGATGAGTTCCTCTGAACGCCACCAACAGAGACACAGGATGGACACTTAGTATTCTTGATAGAGTATAAGTCCTTCTTTATCATTTTGCTATTATTTAACGGATATGCTAGTTTCTTTTCTTGCAGTCACCTGAAGTCTGTCAGTAAAGGGTTTGCTATTAATCAGTTATGGGGAATCATGTCCTCTTTGATAATTGCAGTGGACACATTAGGGTTTCTCATTAGGTAGAATCTAAAGGCATCTTCCCAGTGTCCAGTAGTGCATCTTTTATAGCATGCTAGTAAGAACACTGGGAAAGGAGCATTTCCAGAAGCTTCCTGTCAATCAAGATCAAAGAAGCACAGAATCCGACTTTCAAGTATTCAAGTCTACAGATTATTTAGCTCTTGAATCTAGGTTAGTCTCTGCCAATTTAATTTTTGCAACTAGCACTGCATCACTTGCACCCTGAGAAATTCTGAAAAAGTGGGTTGGAAAAGCCAAAGCTTTAACCACAGTAATTGTCTATTGCACATAGCGATGGAAGCTGTAAAACAAACTGATTTTAGAGCACCAGTATTTCAGAGAGGTGAGATATTTTACTGTCACTTCTACAGAAATTTTAAGTTTGCAAATTTCTGTGCATAGCTTTGGCTATTTATTGATCATGTGTGTTAGAATTCAGCTAACTGCCTCTTAATATCATGGTTTTTAAAGCTTATTAAAATCTGGACCAGAATTTAAAGTCAAAATATAATTATAGGCATAGTACTGTATCTGAACTGGGAGAAATGTCTTTCATTATGCTAGAGAATATAAAAACTAAAATCAGTCAATTCTAATGTTCTCCAAACTACCATGAATTGCAAGATATCTTCTTTAACTGTCACAGCATGGCTTGTTGCTATAAAGAGTAAAGCTGATTCAAAATTTTCCATCAAAACTTTTTTCTTTAAGAAAATGGCTCAGGAAATAGAAGTTTTTCAGAGGAAAATAACCCTTTTGTTTTCTTTAATGAAATGAGATTTTTTCACTGAAAATCTGAAAAATGAATAAAAAGGGGAACAAACAGATGGTGGATTTGTTTCTTTGGTTTTTGTTTCCTTTGTTTGTTTATTCTTCAGTTTTAGGCTACTTGAAAAGATTTTTCTATTTTTAAGTCTTATTCTTGTTTACACTGGAGTGCGGTAACTCACCTGAAATCAATACAGTGGCACTAGTGTCTGAAACAGTCAAACCATTAAAAGCATGCAAAATAGAAAAATAATTTAGATAGCTGCCATATTAAATATATTGTTATCCCAATGGGGAGGTGCATTTGTGGATTTACCAGACACAGTCAAAGACCACTGAGAAGGTGGATAACTTTTATTGAATGTCAGGATGAATAACCCTAAGCAGGTAAAGTAACTAGTGGAGACAGCTTACGTCCCTTCAGCAGCCAGGGACCACTGATGACTGCGGATGACTCTGAGGAGCTTTCCGAGGTACTTTGGTCCTAGGTTATTGAGGCAGCCTGGTCCTTGGTCTTGTGGTGAAGTCCAAAGCAGCCATAGGGGATAGCTGCTAAAATATAGAACAGTTCAGTGAAAGGTGGGGTGGCCAGACCTGCCCTCCCTTCACACGCTTGGACCAGCCAAGCCCGGCTCATCTGGACACAGGAATGCACAAAAACAAGATATCTGAAAGGAGCAACAGACCAGCCCCAGAACACCTGTCAAGTCAAAGATGTAAACAGGTTTTACTATCTCTGGGCAGGAAGCCCAGGACAGTTCATGGGCAGGTCACCTCATGGGAAGTGCTGCGAGCATCACTACCTTGTCTGCTACAAACATATTCCACTCTTGCCCTGAACATGGCAAAATTAATGTCTTAAAAAGCTAAGTGTGTTCCATGATTTTTCTAAAAATGAATTTTTTTTTTTTTGAAATGAAAAACAGAAAACTTCAACAAAATTCTTTGAAAACTTTTTATTTTGTTTTGGATAAAAAATCCTATCTTCTATCATGTAAAAAAAATTTCTCCCTTTCTTTCACTGATGTTTTCCCATGAAAAATTATGCCATTGTTGTAATCCCAGTTTTAGGAAAAAATTATGGTTGAAAATATTTCATCAGTCAGCCCTTATATGGAAATTATTCCTGGAACTTTCTGAGAAGTCTGGGAAATTTTGGAAGTTAGACGTTCAACTCCCAAGAAATTCTTGGGAACTGAAAGCAACATTTTTAGAACCATCTTAATGTATGGACATATGACGAGGCATTTTTGAAAATTCCACTAAGCACCTTTCTGTATCTTCAGATAACTAAGTATCCTGCAAAATTTTCAGGTTCCTTAATTCATTTAGGCTCTTTTGAAAATCTGGCCTGTTTTATGGCTCTATTCCCTGCAATTGTTTAACTGTCCTTTGTATAATGCATACCATCATTCTTTAATGTCCTAAGAAAAAGGTTTTTCAAAAAGGTGAATTGTTTTTGTGTTAGGTAAAATTCAGTTTAAGCCACTGCTCATTTTGGTCTTGTTGAGAGAGAGAAGAGGAGATATAAAGAAAGGAGGAAGAGCAATTATGTAGTTTTGATTTAGGTATGTGATTAAATGGACAGTTAACTTATTCAGTGCAATTATTTAACTTTCATAATTATTTATCTCACAATGTCTTCAAGAATTGGTTTTATCTGAGACTCCTGTTAACCTTGAAAAGGGCATTATAAGGAAGAACTCGTACTGGCGCACAAAATAAATGATTCAGTACAGAAGTTTGTATGACACAAGACTTCTGGCAAATGGAGAATGATAGCATCCACACTTATTGTTTAGAAAGGGTGTTTTTTGTTTTGTGGGGTTTTTTTTGTTGTTGTTCTTAAGGATGCTTTACAGGGAAGAAAAAACTTGAGTAGTGCCAAATTATTGCAGTGACTAGAAAACTGCAATATCTGGTCATTTTGCTTCTGAAGTGTCACTAGCAAGTGCCCCCTTTGGTAGGAAATCTTCTCAAATGGCTCTTTTCACAGATAATACTGATTTGTGTAGTCTCTTATTAGTATTTTTGTGATGATTGCATTGAAAATAAATGACTTAGGCTCCAAAGTCACTGAGGCTCTTTCAAAAACTGTACCTGGCATCTCTCTGAAACCCAGTGCTCTCCAGGGGTCAAATCTCTGGGCCTCCTGAAGGATACTTTTTGCCATGGACTTTGATGGCTGTGTATATCTTCCATCACTCACAGGAGGACTGCCTTATTTTTGATTGAGGACTCCTTTGAGGCTTTGACAAAAGAAACTGAAGGAGATTGTGCTAGATTGTGTGCTTTGGATATTGAGCTCATTCCCTGCAGGTGTCCTGTGTCACTACCGTGCACCCCAACAGATACCCAATCCTTTCCCTTCAGATCCTTGTACCTTTACTCTGGAAGAAACCCAGTCTGCTTTCTCATGAGGGGACAGTTTTAATATTATAATTTATCAAAAGGTAGTACAACCTGAGAAGAACAATGATTGTTCTTTCCATAGGTCTTGTGTCTCATATTTGCATCATAATTTAACCTACATCTGTGTCACCTGAGCTGTCCAATGATGCCCCTTTGGAATATAAGAAGAGGATTGTTGATGTTAATTATTGTGAAAGGATAAGAGAGGGAACAGAAGTACAGTATATTCCAGGCAGAACCTCCTTTTATAAGGTAGGAAGAAGAGTAGAAGACTCTTGCAGTGCCCTAGCACATTACCCAATGAGTCCTTCGGTATCATAATCTATAGCTTCTAAGTCAAGAAAAGCACATTATGATCACTTAGTCTGAGCTCCTACATAACACAGGTCATGGAAATTACCCATAAATTCCTGCATGAAGGCCATAACTTCTCTTGATCTTTATAAAGATATCTACTTTATTTTTTTAAAGGATGATGAGTCCATCCCATCTTTAGGTAATCTGTTCCAATGATTACTGTTAAAAATGTGTCCTTATGTCTGGTTTCAGTAATTGTTTTGGGTGAGTAAACGCGTTTCTTTGCATGTGAACACAAAATGCTCCCAAAGCATGCTACACAGCCTGTATTGCTCTGTGCATAGACCCCAGCTCAGGAATTAATAAGAGGAGCACATTCAGGAGTGGATTGTCTTAATTTTTCTTTGCCTCAGAGCAAGCCTGACTGCAATGGCAATGCAAGCAACCAAGGGTGAGCTATCCATGTTCTTCCCTCCAGCAGTAAAAACCGTGGTTAAATGAATGTGCACCTGTTGTCCTTTCTCTGCGGATTATACCTGCATGAGTTATTCCACCACAGGGACACACAATTATCCTAGAAGGGATGGACACTTTACCAAACCACTAAGTAGAAGGATAGAAACTATTTAGGCTTACTGTAATCCATAGCTACCTCTTTATTGACAGTGTTTTCCCTTATCTGGTGGAGGTGCTAAACTCACTCTTGCTGCTTGCATAAGACAACCGCAAGGTGTTTGACTTCTTAAGAAGATAATACATTATTTTGACATCCATGATTGGTGTCCGGCTGTGTTCTGATGTCCCAAGTTCATAAAGCAACCATCTAGCAAAAATGAGTGTTGCACGGATTAAAAACTAATTTTCTTCCAAATGCAGGAAAGGTCCCAGGAAAATCTAGCCGGTCAAAGCAGCCTGTGCATTTGCAGACACCTCCAGCCGTGTGTTTGCAGTCTGCTGTCGGCTTTATAGTGGGACAAGCTGTGGGTAGGCATGCTTAAGTCAGGGCCCTTTGCTCCCTAGGTTTGCCGTTAGTCAGTCATCTAAGGATGACTTGCTATCAAATGTGTCATTACATAGAGTTTTGCAGGCTATTAAGGCTCCAGGAGACCATATCAATGTTAAGATGGTGCCACAAATTTACAAACTGGCTGGTAAAATACAGTTTCCACTGTAGAAAAGATTTTTCAGACAGTGAGTGGGATGCACCAGGATTTATATGAGAAACTAGATGATTAATTGACTTCCGCTGCCCACAGTAGAGAGACTGTGAATCACAAAGCTAAATTTCTGGAGAAATTACTCTAAAAGTTACAACCATATTTACTCGGGGTGTGATCCAATGTCTGCTGATATCATTGGGAGCCTGTCTTGGGGAGAGTCTGGTTTTTAAGTTCAGAATCTGACTGCCCCTTGAACCCATGGCCACAGAGGAGAATGGTTCAAGAGACATCCAGCTGCCATCTCTGCTCACTCTGTGTGCCTCCAAGGGGGCAGATGTTTAATGTTGCAGGTGATAAATGGTCTTTTCAGTCTGGGCAATGTGAGTCTGCATGGCCCTACAAAGGCACCACATAGCCCTCTCCTCATTATGAGCATGGATCCCTCTTTGTGCAGGACCCTGAGCAAACAGTTTTCATCCTTGCACCATTTCAGAGTACTCTGTCCCCTGGTGCCCACTTCTAGAACAATGTCTGTATCTTATTTTCTTGGATTGTTACTAGGGTCCCTTCACTTTGGAGGATTAAAATTAAAGCCTCATGAATTTGCTTATCAAGTGCATGTGTCCCCGGATCAGTTGCTGAAGACATCAACTACATATGCATAGAAGGGAGCTTTCCCAAGTAGGAGTAGTATATTTTCCCCCTCCTCTCTTCTTTGAAGATAACTTCGAAGGAAATTAAAGATGCACAGAAAGACACAGTTGAGATCAATGTGAGAGACTCCATTTCTCAAAATGACCTGCTGTTTATAGTGCAAAAATATAAATGCTTTATGCAAAAGGCAAAAGAAAAAACTCAAACCCATATTGGACAGATTCTGAAAAATGTGTTTTGATTTGATGGTCTAATTACTGGTGAAAGCTTTTTCTTTTAGTGGCTGCATTATTTTTATGGCTATATTGAGTGAGATGTGAAAAAACTGCTGCAGGCAATGACCCATTATTTCTTACAATAGAGACCAAGATTACTCCTTAACTGTGGAGATACCAGCATTGCTCCATATAGTTTATCCTTCTGTTAGGACCTTATTATGAAACTAATAAGGGTGGCTTAGACTGATTTTGGTGAAATCTATCCCTATTAAATAAAGAATTAAGCCTAAATGTATAAACATTTATTGCTACACATACTGCATATTCCCGTGTTTAGCTTTGTTGGTTACAAAGGCTGACTTAACTCTTCCATGGCTCTCTCCAGAAAAAACAGGGAATCAATTCTCCTAGAGAGTTTCAATGGCAGCTTAGAGGTAGGCTAGCCCTGGTAGGATAGCCAGGGAGTCAAACAGGCAGCCCATAAACTGGCACAATTATTCCAAGCAAAGCATCATTTGCTTCTCTGGGAAATGGGTGAAGATCCTATGGGCTTTGGAGCTGAGCCACTGCTTATTCCATGGGGACTACTAAGCCCAGTGGATCAGGTTACAGGAAGTTCTGTTTCATAAGAGATTTCTGCATCCTAGGGGCTCTTGTGGCTTTTCTATAGGAGAGGTCTTACTTCTCTTACCTCTTTATCCCAGTCACCTTGTTTCTATGAACAGAGATGGGAGCTACGCATTGTAATAAAACAAAATATCATGCAAGCTAATGATTTCAACGGTTACTGCAGCACTGAATGCACCCTGCACAGTAAATGTGTGTTGTACAGGGAAGAAAAAGATGATTTTGGCTATCTCAGTGACACTAAAGAAGTAGGGAAAGGGGTCCATATATGGTTGTTTATCTTTGTGTAATGAGATTTCTTACAAATCCTGACTTTTTTATTTGATGTTCTTTCATATAAATGATGTGTTACAACATCAGTCATTAGGACTCATGAAAATTTCCTAGGAAAAATAGGAAAAAAATTATATCATATAGGTAAAAGGAAAGAATGGCTCTGGTATGAAGCTCAATGAGCCTTGTAAAGGGTAGAAAAAGTTCTTTGAATTTTGTAGCCTTGGTCATTGACAAATGGAAGATTTATCTTGACATGATTTTGCATGAATGCATTTTATGAACTCAGGTAGGACATTTCCAGGATAGGAGCAAGAGTGTAAGTGCAGTAAAAGAGCAATGAGGAGGAGCTTGGAGCAGAGGACAGAAGGAGCTGATGACCATTGGGACTAGTTAATATGCTCATTGATTTGATTTCAGTCTAGGGACTGGAAAACTGTCTGCTACAGCTCTATATTCTGGCACTTTGCAGACTGGAATGCAGATCTAGTGGTTTTTCCCTAGACTTGTGCTCACCGGTTTTTCCCAATAGTCCTCTATGGGCTGGGTTATTTGGAACCAACTTCCAAAGAGTTCACAGAGAACCTGAAATGTTCGATGTCCACACAAACCAAGCTACTTTACACGTTTAGTGTCATGCATGGGCACACACAAGCCTTGGGTAAAAGGAGTAGATCCAGCTGTTTTTGAGGAGATTCAGTTCCTATAGAAACAGACATTACCCGCTTGCATATTGCCATGTGTGCCTACCCTGCTAATTATCTTTCTGATGAGACCATGTTCCCCTGTCATACCTTTTGTTAATATTATTGGTTCTACACCATCCAAAGCATAAGTTACAGTGGAGAATCATTGCTTGTGTTGATTTAGTAGTTCAAGGGGCTCTTTAAATTGTGAAGAGTTTGGATTTTACCTTCAAAGGAGTTAAGTTTTGTGTTTGGTGGTAGATTTTTAAAAATCTTGCACAGAGCACTAAAATGTCTGTTATTGCCGCTTTTTCCATTTCTTCTCAAGCTACTGAGAAGAGACCAAGGTAAAAATGGAAGTGGTTGTATCCCTATGAGAAGTACCTTTTGGATAGCATTTTGGGTAATCTAATTTCTTTTAGAATGGGTCTCCAGTCCCCGTTTCAGCAAAGCATCTAAGCATATGCTTAAGTCCTTTCTTGTTCATCAGACCTCTTAAGTCCATGCTTAGGTCCCATCGAATTAAATAGAACATAAGCCCATTGCTTAAGGCTTTAATGAATGGAGATGGATTGCTTAGTCATGGCTCCAGGATGGCTCCCAATCATATTTTACAACTTGAAGAAATACTAACTTTAAAAAAATTATAATAAATGTGAAAACTAGAAATATGAGGAGCAAGAAGAAAGTATAGTATAAGTAGGTGTGACATATATTTCTCAGGTGCTCGGGAGTCATATGTCAGCAGAAAGAAAATTCCTGAAAAAAAAAAGTGCAAATAATTCATTGTATTATTAATTGAAACATTTGGAAAGCTTACTCCACCTCCTTAGATTTGATGTAAAATGAGCTTTTAAAATCTATTTGAATTTGTCAACGCCATTAATGCAAAAGTTATCGCCTTGTTAGCTGTCGCCTAATGGTGGTGGATGTTTTCATTTCTTACTCAACCTTGGTACCAAATTCAAAAAATTATGATTTATGAACTGAGAAAGGACTCACACAGTATGCTCTTCTGATCAGAGAATTCCCTGAGCTTACCTCATAACAGTGCTATGCTGCACAACCAAGGATATTGATGAATAGTTTTATGACTCATTTGGTAAGATCTATGAAGGCAATTACTTCATAAGGTGGCATTTTATCACATTTGCTTTCGACCTGCTGCAGTTGACTCATTGATTGGAGTTAGTCAGGGAAAGCAAATGTTATGGAGTTAGTGCATGAAACTGCTGATGTTTATATCTTGATTTGAGACTCGGTTTCTGACAATGTGCTGGTGATTACTTCACAAGTGCTTAATTATTCTGTCATTAGATAAGGTTTTGTAATTCTGTTTGGAGTGGCAGAGTCGGAGTTTAATATTAGCAGATGCTGTTTTTCCTTGTTTTTGCCATGCCTACTTTGGCTCTGCATTCTGATTTTTTGATTGAAGAAATTGAATTTTGAATCTATGTGCATTCATGCACCATTTAGTCAGTTTGGAGAATTCAATTCAATTAAAACCTGGTGGTGAGAGTGGAAAAAAAAAATCTGCATTAGCACTTTCTCCACTTCAGAAACAATAGAATCCATTGTTAAATGTAATTTTTAGCTGGACTTCAGGGCTATTAGTAAGATGAGCAATTTATACAAAGCAATCTATTCACTTTGAAAATCATGCCTCATTAAAAATGAAATCCAAACACAATAACACATTGCACATTAAAGAACTTTTTGATTACCAGGTTTGCATTCCTTAGAACTTTCCGTAATGTGTAACTGATGCAGTGATGTTATGTGCTTAAAATATCAGATTTCCAAATCTGCACTGCCCCAAATACCTCAGGATCTTCCTACACCAGAAGAGTGATCATTACGTTTTGAAATAAACTTTAAATATAATTCTTTTTATAATTAAGTGGTGTCTGGGGCTTTCTGTGCTTCATGCGTCAGTCATGTTTTGCCAAGGTGCCCCATATATGGTACAATGATAATGGAGACAGGTTTAACAACTGATGGCTATGGCTTCCATAGGATCCTAATTTGAGTTTTAGCTTGTGTTTACTACTGTTTGTCTCCCACTAACATATAGCACCAGCTGGTACTTGCACATTGCAGTGATGAGTACGTTATAGGAGCCTCTATAGAATAGAACTTACTCAGCCTGTTCTAAAAATGTAATAATGGGTGTGCTTTCCTAGTAGACAATGAAATAGACGGATTATTTCCTTCTGCACGCTGTCCATGTGATGTTCTCTATCCTTGATTTTTTATCCCATCTCACACATCATTTGAGCTGCTTGAGCCCCCTCTGTTTTCCCCTGGGCCTTTTTAAAGTGCAGCCATAGTTTATTGTTCCTTAATTTTCCCCACTGACTTTGATTAACATGGGGTTTTTATTTTCTGCAGAGAGTAGATCGCCAAGTTCCTCCTTCTCAACTGATGATCTCAAGCAGCAGAAGCTCCTTTTTGATTATAAGCTGAAACCCCTTGAAAAAGACTGTGACCAAAGTATTTTTATTCATCCCTATGAATCTGATCCTAAACAGTGGTCAATTTATTTTCATTTTGGATCTGATCCAAACCACTCTGAAGTAAATGGGAATCATTTCACTAATGTCAATTTGTTTCAGATCAGACTCTCTAGGATATGTCTAGTATGCACAGGAAATATGCATCTGCAGACATGTCCATTTTGAACTTGCTCCTGAATGTCCACACTGAATTGCTACTATTCCTAATAGCCATGGTGCCATATCCATAGTGTGCTACTAGAAGCAGTTAGAGGTTCACTTACCCAGCCCATCCCTTCAAACTGGATACATAATCCTAACATAGCTTAATACATTTGCAAGAAAAGAATGACTGACAGGGGCACATGGGAGATGGTGTTATATAATATAGCCTCATAACAGGCACACACTGTGATACCTAACTAAGGCATATGGATAGCAAAAAAGCAGATACTTATTACTGTGTTACATTTGGCCTGAGAGCATCACAAAATGAGCTATTTAGATTTGAAAGATGAGCTTCCTTCTTTTATTTTTAATAAATGAATGGATCGCCCAGGGGCATCTTGTTTTCTGATACTTGATTTAACACACTATCTAGTTTTGTGTAAAATGATTTACTGTACATTCCTCTGCACTTAATCTTCATCACAGAAGTCAGCCCCACTGCTCTTAAATCTTTAAGTAATCATAATATATAGGATATGATCTTCTGAATATCCATGTAGGCAGACCCATATGGAGTCCCATTGACCATAAGAGGGCTCAGGATGGGCAGAAAGATCAGTCCATGTGGAAAGTGTGTTATGTTCAGGACTTTGGACAGGAATCTTCATTTAGAAAGGGTACCACTCACATTCTCATTGCTTATGCATATCTGATTTGTTTTAATCAAGATGCTGAGCTTTATATTTCCCCACTTTGTCATTGCCATAAACTCATCATATAGTTTAAGTATGGGTATCGGCACACGCATGCTTGCACACACATACACAAAAGCAAGGGACATCCCGGTTCATTGTTAAGTTGGCACTGCAAGTATTCGATAAAAGAACCAATTTGTCCTTTTCCCCGTTGGGTTTAGATCTCAGTTAACAGAAAGCCACAACAGAAGTAGCTGGTCATACATCAAAGAGTTTAGATCTAACAGGCTTTTGAATAGATAGTGTAAACATGTGGGAATCAAGGTTGAAAACAGTAATGCTCTTTTGAACAAAAACTGCCTATTTTTTATTCTGGATATTGTTTAAATTTTAAACTATTAATAAATACTTTCAAAGTGCTTTTCTGTTTGTTTTCCCTAGTTAAGCAACAGATATATCTAATTATCTCATACTGTTATTGGTTATATTATATAAACTGTCATAGGGCTGAACAATCCTTTGGATAAAATAAAACTCAGTCTCCACTTCCTACTGACCTTTTGGTCAAAACTGGGACTGAAAGATCTAAGCACTTCCTTTTCCCTATTAAAAGCAAATATGGTCCAGTAGCTGGAGCAGCAGCCTAGGAATCGGGGTCAGCAAATGGAGTTTCTGTAAGTTTCCACACTTACTGGAGGTCAGATTCCAATATTCTTACTCAAAATAATTGATACTTCATCCCTCAGGTGAACCTGCTGTGTCATGCAAGGAATAATGTACAACTCCACATAAGCACGGGTAACAAGATTTTGGCTCTGTGTGACTTTGGACAAGTCACTTAATTAATCTGTGTATCATTTTCACCATCTTGAAAATACATAGACAGAAGATGTGAGGGCAAAATTCTTTAGCTCCAAGTTTGGCTTATGGTTTCACTGTTGGAACTCCACCGATTCACTGTAGATCCTCTAGATCTACAGTGGTTCAGCTGGGAGAAAATTTGACCCTTAATATTTGATCCTGCAATGGTAGAATTCCCATTGAACTCATTGGAAGCAGAAATCAGCTCTTAATATTTGTAAGAATGTTAATTATTTATTATGTATTTATATTATAGTTGCATTCAAAATATGCTCAGTGTTATACACATATATAGGAAGAAACAGTCCTTATACCTTTTTTTCGCCTGCGTGCACCTCCTTACTTCTGGTTTCCAGCCATAATGGAAATGCCATGAGAAAAATCTTTTTACATGAGATTTCCAAGTGAATTTTCTAAAGAACTAGGTTTTGCATTAATCTGGATAAGAAAATGAACCACTGGATGTTCTTCCAACAGACTTCAGCCTTTATGTTTTCCTTTCTCTTTCACAAATGCTATAATCTGTTGTCTATTGCATTCTGCAGGGCTCATTTCCATACCATATGACACTCTGGAAGATTTCATACTGTGGTTAGAGATAATTAATCACTGAAAAAAGACTATGTTTGAATGGGAGGTGTGAACGAGTTGAGAAAAGATGGAAAGGAATGGGGAATATAATATTTTAAGTCATTGGAATTATAGACTGGAGTGGGCTCTGTATTTGAAGTTAATTATGCACTTTGCTCAAAAAAAATCGAAGTACATTGTCTGAAATGACAGGGATAATTTGAAAGTTCCATAATATCAGCATCAAATTCTTCTCCTACGTTGCAATATAGCCAAGTTCCAGATATTGTTAATTATAGATACAGGAAAGACTTTTCCAATGTTCTGTTGAAAGCAGAGCTTTACAAAAAAATATTTGTAACTAAGTTTCAGATTTAGAATATTAGATATAAAGCATATAATGGAATTTTACCAAACTGTCCCCAAATAGTCATCTCTGATTGAAGAGGAACTGTACAAATAGGAACTTTTTTCTATCTTCACTTTCAAGTTACTGTTGCTATAACAACACTACAATTACTACCCACTGTTATATAATAACTTTCAGAGAGAATTGGACACCTAACAACCTTCGGGCCCTTTGAAAATATTAGCCTTTCAGCCTGACGTGTTCTATTTAAATTTGCCAAACAGTATCTTGCTCAATATGACTGGGTGGCATATTATAACACAATAGACCGACTCTTTATAGGACTTTTTCATCACCAGATTTCAAAGTGCTTCAGAATCTTTAGTAGGTTTATCCTTGCAACATCTCCGTGAGATAGGGTAATGCTATCACAGTTCAGGACAACTGCACCTGTATGACCCCTCTATGATCCTACAGGGACCAGCACCTCCTTGAGATGGAGACACACGTCTCTTCCTTTTGACTGGGGTTATCTCCAGGCTGGATGGTTCCCTACATAGACTGGATTATTTCCAGCAAAGACAATCTGCCCAGGCCTGCTTGTTTTCTCTTTAGAGACTGTTAACAGTGTGACTGCCCAAAGCTATAGATACCAGACAGCCCATTTTATCCTTTAAGTAAAAGCGCTACAGAGAAAACAAATTACAAACAATAAAACAAACAAACAAACAACCCAAATCCTACATGAATACAAATTAACTTATCGGAGATCACCCCCAGCTCTAACGTGGCCTCTGGCAAAAACAGTCCTTCCATATCTCCGTCTCCAAGGGGTTTACTTGGCTTTTAAGTTCCTCACAGCTTCAGCTCAGAACAAACACAATCATAACATGGTTAGTTCACTCTTTATAAGCTCAAGAAGTTTCAGGAGCAGGTAATTGAATAATGGGTTTTCCTCTCCAGGGATTACCTTTGAAAGGGTGCTTTCAAAGTTGGTCATTTCTGTTGTTCTTTACCCCAGCTAGTTCCTTGGAAATGCACTTCACATCTGTTGTTCCATAAAGTCTTTGAATTTTCTAATACCTGACACCAGAGATTGCATGAGTCAGTCTCTTAGAGAAGTTCCATACAATTCCTCAAGAATGCACACAAAAAATTACATGTTTAATAAAACGGCCTCAGTAGTGGAGGGAGGGGCCTCCCTCTGAGATGGCTCAACTGCTGGGTGGGCTGAGACAGAACCATCCTCGTTGCCTCAACAGATGCAGGAGGGCAGGAAAGGAAATATAAAAGTCCTGCAGCTCAATCTGGGCTGAGCTGCCGGGGGGAAGAATGCATCTCCTCTCCCTCTTGGAGCTCAGGCTAAAAAGCCACCCTGTTGAGGAGCTGCCTGCAGCATCGGGTCCCAAGGAGCCACGGGAGCTGCCAACTGCTGATGAGCCAGAGGTGCTGCCTGCTGCTGGTGACCTACTGGAGCTGTCAGTTGCCCACTACAAAGAAGAGCCCACAACCCTGGGTGTGACCTCGAGCAGCTGCCATCTGCCGGCAACCCCAAGAAGTTTCCAGACGTGCCAACAGCAAATGAGGTAGAAGGGCTGGGTAACCTGCCCTGGTGGAGTACCCTGAAGAGGCTGAAGGTGAGCCAGAGAATCAAGAACCACAGGGAGAGGGGGAAGGAAGTAGCCAAGGATTGCTGGACAAGCGTCCAGCCATGGCTGCAGCTAGAGAAAATTGCAGCTGGAGTCTCACTGAGCCAGTAGCAGACCACTTGGCCACTGATGGGGACCTGGGCTGGGACATGGTGGAGTTGGGAGGGTGTGTATCCCACTCCCCACCTCCCATACCACCTCATGGGTGGTTGCCTGATCCCAGTCTGTAAACCCTTCTTAAGGCCCGTAGACTGGTTGACTGCCCAGTCCTGCCGAGGCTGGGTTGCATAAACTGTGATTTGCCCTGCATAAGGCTAAAAGTGGCCTGCTTTTCCTGCCCTACCTGGAAAACAGGCTGCTTATTCACACTGTCTGGGACCAGAGACAGTGCACATCCATGTGACCTGCAGAAGGAGCCAGGACCTCTGCCCCAACACTAATTACCTGTTTTTTTGCGTCTGCAGCCATAGAAGCACAGTTGTGAGGAATATGGCCTCCTCCCCGATGGTCAGGGATGGATGGTCCAATGCCCTACAGTCGCCAAAGGGGTTGAACCTAATTCAATGAAGTTTATTCATTTAGTCTGTCATGAAGTGACTTGCCTAGAGTCAGACTAGAAGTCCATGGGAGTGCTGAGAATTGAACCTGAGTTTGCTGAATCACATAACAGCATCCTAATCACTGGACAGTCCTTCCATTGGAAAAAAGCAGCTGGTTACAACAACAACAACAATTATCAGCATTTAAAGAGGGAGCTGAATCTGACTTGTATACGGCTCTAAAGGTGTCCCTGGAGTTATTTGCAATACATGTCATATACATGGGACTATGATTAAACAATCATTTCTCCTAATATCCAAGCAGGGTTTCTTTTCTGCTTAAAATGATTTAATTTCAGCTGATTTGACTACAGTTTAATATATAATCCAATCAGGTCCAATAATCCTTTATTAGAGCAGGTGCTGCTGCCATTTTCATTAATTTTCAGTATCAAACGGATAGTGAGTCTCTCATGAGATCTGTCTAAAATCAAGAATGGAGATTGCCTTGTTGCTCTAAGTTCCAAAGGGGCAGCCATTTTAGTCTAGTTCAGCAAAATAAACAAGGAGTCCTGCAGCACTTTAAATAAATAAATTTGTTAGTCTTTAAAAGTGCCACAGGTCTCCTTGTTTGTTGCTAGGAGCTACAAATCTACAGCATTAAATTAGCAAAGAAGTTCTCACACAGAGCTCTGCTGGTTGTTTTAGAACAGGAGAAAAAGAACCAAACAAGCCATTATACCCACATATGGAGGACTAAATCCAGTCACTTTAGAAAAATGTTGGGAGATCTATTTCTGAAGTTAGTGGGGGGGGGATTCAAAAGAATGACTTTTGGGAAGGGGTTTGACTTGCTTCTTGATTGCAACATGGATTGAGATTTATAAAGGCTTCAAATCTTGAATCCAAGGTTCAGTCAAGTGGATTGGAGGTTTAAGGTATGTAATCTGGAGAATTTACCTCTGAATTCCTTCAGACCTGTAGTATGTCTAAACCCAACAGACTAATTTGGCCTTGTAGAAGTGAAAGCTGTTTTTAATGTAACCTTTTGCCATCAGAGGACACTGGTGAAAATCCTTCCTTATTTTATACAGCAACAGCAAAATAGTCTTACCAAAAAGTTCTCTTTGGCTATGTTCACACACAGGGGGTTATTTCGATACAACTTGTACCAAAACAACTTGTATCAAAATAACGCCTTATTCTGAAATAAGTTAATTCGAATTAACAGTTTGTTAATTCGAATTAAGGAAAAGAGCAGGAATCGAAATAGCATGCTCAGACAACAGTTATTTCGAAACAACGTGTTCAGACGGCATTGTTTCGGAACAATCATTTTGAAACAACGTTGTTTTGTCCCCACATGGGGTTTAAGTTGTTTCGAAACAATGCCGTTGTTTTGAAACAATGGTGCGTCGTGTGAACATGGCCTTTCTTATTTTGAAACAACTTCTGTTGTTTCGAAATAAGACTGCTGTGTGAACACACCCTTTGGGTCTGTCTACTCTGTTTCACTTCAGGTATGGAACTCAATTGCCTGAATTTGAACCTATGTCTCCCACATCCTGATAGATCATGCTTGTAATGACCGACTCCATGTTCTTCACTGAGTGAACAGACCAGCTACAGTACCTGTCCAGATGACCGGCACATCCCGATACGCTGTGTTGCACTGTGTTTTCATGGATAATTTTATTACCATCTTCTGCAGTATGAGCTACTTTGTTAGGAGTCATGAACAGGCCATTTCATTTATCCTTCTTTCTTAATTCAGTTTTTCAGACAGTTGGTCCCCCTGGTTGAATATATTATGCTCTATGATTATGGAATTGTAAACATAGGGTCTCCTACAAGTAGAGTGGAGTTTAATTGATTAATTACAGATGAGCTTAATTGCCAGCAGCTGGGGACTGTAGGAGGCAGTGAAGAGGGTTGGGAAAGGGGAGTCATTCATCGTTGAGACAGGATAAGACAAATCAACTCAGTGATGGGGCAGAGAATTGCAAGAATGAAATGGCAGAGCCAGCTGTTTGCTGCTGGACAGTATCCAATTACTAGACTTTCCTTTGCTGCTTTGAGTAGTTCCATGCAAAAGTTTGTCTTGTTGTCTCTTTTGTCTGTGTGGGACTAGCACAGAGTTTGTCCTGTTTTATTTGCGTTCTGACAGGATGCAGAGAAAACAATCACTCATTGAAACCATGGCAATTTCAGACACTTGCAATCTTGCATGGTTAGAAGCCTGCTGAAAGTGTGCAGGATTGGAAGGTGCAGGTAACTTCCTAAGACTTGGATGTTTCTCTAAATTATATTTCTGGAGAGTGGTCTGGAAATCTCTGGAGAGCCAAGTTTCTTATTAAATCTCCAGTATCCGTTCTGGCTGGGTTTGAAATAGTCATTTTTGCTATGGTCCTGCATGCAGAAAACTGCAGAAATAAGAAAAATAAAATTATTACTACATTTGTTAGATTTGCCCCTCTACCCCCCACAAAATTTGCTCCAATGCCTGTATGATGCCTCAGTAGACCTAATCTGACTATCAGGCTTATATATTGATGCCTATCTCTATGGGAAAGTGAGGAGGGGAATGGTGTCATGGAGGCCCTAAGGTATTGTGCAACTGCTATTTTTTCCTCAGGTATTTTTATCTCCTTGCCAGATACCTAGTTTCTTCTAATATTTTTCTACTCTGCTTTCCCCTCCCTTCATCCCTGGGGTCCCTAATGACACCTAATTTCCTCTCACTCAAGGCAGACCAATTTTTTTTTTTTTCAGAGTTGATCACTGCATAAATGGCCACACTCTGAGTCAGCTCAGCAAGTATGGTCTCACTATGATAAGACTAAATTGTAACACTTACACAGGCAAAAAAACCAAGCCAAAACAAAATAAAAAGACCTTACTGTAAGACTGATTGGTTAGCCTTGCACAATAGCATGTTATCAATAATATTTCAAATTACTATAGAGACAGAAGACATGTCTCTCATTTCAGTTAGAGAACTTATTCAGATTAATGTGGCACTCCAGGGTATCAGGAGTATTCTTTATCACTTAAAATCAAAAGATCCTCAACCGACAGACATCAGGAAAGCACCACTGAAGTCAGTAGAATAGGCAAGAGACCTTGTTTCTTCACTAGAGAACTTATTGCACATATGGGGCCAGACCTTGAAGCAAGTGGTGCTATGTTGACTTGCACCAGATGTGTGTCTGCTGCTGGATGTAGAGCCAGTGCATTGACAAGTTCTGATCTAAGGAAATAAGGATATTTCAGCAGAGAACACATAATTGGTTGCTATAAGGGCACAACAAGGTGTTTCTTCATGACAACAGATATTTTTTTCTGTTCCCCAACCCATCTGTTTTGCATCTACTTTAATCTGAGTGTGCATTTGATTGTAATTTTTTAACTAAATATCTCCCTTGCTGAAAGGAAATTAAGTAGGCTAGTGTTTAAAATTAAGTATGCATAACTAATTTTTTTAAATAGATTTTAATGAGCTCTATCAGTCCATCAGCCAATCCTTTATAAACAGGGCATCTTCTGAATTGCCCATGCTCAGCACCTTTTACATTAAAAATATAGAAAATTATAGAAAATAGATGAACCTGAAAATAGCACAAACCAAAAAATAAAACACAGTGGGAGTCTGGTGGCACTTCTAAAGACTAATACATTTATTTATCGCACGAGTTTTGTGGGAGAAAACTCCACTTCATCAGATGCTTGAAGGTGGGGAACGGGAGAAAAACAAATACAAGGGAGTGGAAGTCTTACGATCAGGTCAGACTGTTACAGCAAATCAAAGCAGTTGTTTAGATTCAAACAGTGGAGAAAGGTGGGAGGAAAAAGAAAAGCAAAGTTACCCGTCATAAGGGGAAAATGCTACGTTTTGCTAACACATCTGCATGACATGACAATCCTAAAGAATGATGAAAACGACTTCCCAAATGCACCACCTATGTAAGTGTAACTTCACAGGGCAGTGAAGTTGTTAATTAATTAGGCCAGGGTTACACTACCACTTAAGTTGATCTAACTTCTGGCTCAGTGGTGTGAAAAAGACACCCCTTGAGCAAAGCACGTTACAGTGACCAAAGCAGTATCCACACCCACACTCACCAGCATAGTTTCTGCCCTCTCAGAGGTGGATTAATTAGATCAATGGGAGAGTACTCTCCTGATAGCATGTAGCGTCTTCACCAGACTTACTAGAGTGGCGCAGCTGCATCGGTGCAGCTGTGCACAAGTGGTGCTTCTGTTGTAGACCTGCCCTTAGACTCTCAGAAATGTGAGATCCATTTTCAGAATCATTTCATTTCTGACTCGACAGTGGTTTTATTATTTTAACTTAGGTCCCAGCAATTTCAACAGGAAAAAGGACAGCGATCCTTTATGTGCATGTTGCAAATCCACCTCTTCATTTGAAGTCATTTCTCAAAAACATGCTGTGCCTGGAGTGCGAGGAGTACTCCTGATCAGGTAGCAAATGTGGACGCTTGCACTTGCTTGCTTTGGAACTTCTCTTTGATCAATTTGCCTTGAGCCCCAAGCTCAGCCAAAGATTGCTTTTGAGTGGGGAAGTTCTGCATGTTAAGGACACCCATTGAAGAATGTGTTTAGTGTTCCCAGGTTTCTGAGTCAGGACTTTTGAAAAATAACTAAACTGGCTAAAGGCATCCTAGATACATTGAATACAGCCACTATTGCTGACATTAACCATGTGGTAGAAAGGTTCTAGATATTAAAACAATGCTGTGATCAGGTCTACTTCTCTTTTTGTAGAGGTGTACAGGTAGTCCTCACTTAGTGACCGGGTTCCGTTCCTGAAACCCGGTTGATAAACGAATTGGTCACTAAACGAGGAGCAGCCCTTACCGGTATTTCAGGCATAATGTACTTTACTGGTAGTGGGTTTTTCAACCATCTGTAGATAGTTTTAATGTCACCTTTGCATCATTTATAACATTTTTAATGTATATTTTAAATGTTTTAAGCTCTAATGTACTGAACTTAGTTTGCATAGTGTACTGTAAATATAGGTAATCTGAGAGAGTTGATGTGAGTTCTCGTACATCGCCATAATACCAACTCATCAGAGAGCTGGTCATAACTCTGAGGGGTCACTAAACGAGTAGGTCACTAAGTGAGGACTAGCTGTATTTGAAGGTATGGCTGGACATGAATGGGGGCTGTCCCTTTATACTAAACTATCCTAGCATAATCATAGCACATCATGGCATAAAAGTTTAGATTAATATACTTTACATATTTTAGTGATAATTCAGTTAATAACTCATTACTGATTACCTCCATGTGTTTGTTATAGGCCTAAGGCCTTAAAGTGCCCCCTATCCAGCAGATTAGTTTCACTGAATAACATTAAGAAAACACCACTTTACTGCCGTGCGGGAGGATATTTAAAGCTCCAGGGCTGCAGTTTTACTAACAATTTGTAGAAGTCATTCCACACATAAATTAAAGTGCTGAATGCCCAAAATCCTGCTACTTGGTCCTCATAACCTTAGCTCAAGGACAGTGTTGGGATAGCATCAGACATCATAAGTCATGTGTTTCCACGGATATGTAAGCTGCGTTACTAGTATATATAAATAAGTATATGGTTAATGTACTATCCATTATGACATTTGGTATCATTTCTAGAAGCAGAAAAAGGTTTCTTAGTCATGAAGTATAATTTCTGGACACAAAATAAGTTTTTGAATGTTTCCAAGTGGGACTAAGGGAGTCCTGTGGGCTTAATAGCTGGTAGGTTACTCCTGTGTCCAGACACCCCACCCCATAGGCAATGCTTGCTTCTGACCCACAGAGCTTCCCACACTCTTGTGACCAAACCAACATATTTGACTTATTAACCAAGTGCTTGAGACCAAGCACTGTTTAATATCAGAAATCAAAGCGACAGTGTTTATGAGGGTGGGCCTTTCAAAAGTTTCTTCAGTCACTTTCTCCTCTCTTCTTTTTCTCTGCTGACTTTTCTCTCATATTCCTGTATTCCACTTTTTTTGCTCTGCTCATCTCTTTTTTGCCAGCTTTTCCCCCTTCAGCTCTGCCTTCCCCCATTCATAGTCACAGTTCTCCCTTTTACTTCTCTTTTTATTTTTCCCCATCTCTCACTTACTTTTCCATTTCAACTTCATCTGCCCTTTGGAGAAAGGCACTTAAACATATCATTAAGCATGTTCTTAAGTGCTGCCCTGAACTGGGCCAAAGTTTTGTTTTTTCACCAAAGCCTGGGTTCCCCTCTCTCACCTTTCATTTCCATTTGGATTCATTTTTGATATCCCTTGCAGATGTCAGATGCTTTCTGGGGCTGTGTTTAAATGCTGTTTTCCCTGCCACTGTGTCCGTCACCTAAAGGACAATTTTCAATACAGAAAGTTAGTTCTGGAAGGGGAGTGTCCACTGGGACGGATATTTTATTCTCTCCAAACAATGTTTAACAGGAGTTTAAATCAGCATGTGGGAAGGTGCAGCGAGGATGGAAAATTGCTCACCAACCAAAATTGCTATAGACTGTTCCCCAAGTTATTCTGGCATGATTTCTGATTCATTTACCAGCTGCCTGCAATTGCCCACGACTGCCATTTCTGCAGGCTCCAGTGCCAGCCCTGCTGGTTATACATCTATTTATTTACTTATTTAAAGGTTCAGTTGCTTTAATCTGTCTCTTCTTCAAATATGCTACTCATTTTTGCTAGAGCTGTTACCTCTAATTGCCCAAAGGACACAGAATCTAATCTAAAGCCTATGGAAAAAATTGTACTGATTTTAGTGGTCTTTGGATAGGGCCACAGGAGTACTAGGCAAACGTTTTTATGCCTGGGCTTTCACCCATTTCCTGCTACACTACCTAGATTGATTATTGCATCTCTTTCCATCTCTTTTTTTCTTTTCCTTTACCTAAAAATGAGAAAATAACACCCATGTACAATTTATCAACTTTGTTCAAACTTTTAGCACTGAGTGTAGCTCCAGAATGCCACAAACTGATCATATTTGAAATGAAAACCCCTGCAATTTGTGAACTGTCAGGTTTAATACAAGTACACAATGTTAATAGGATTTCATCAACTTCTATCATTGGCAGAAGAAAAGGCTGATAGGATGCCACAAAGGAAATGAAGATACTTCTTTTACTTGCATCTCCAGAGTCATATAAACGTGATTGTTGAATCTCAAATCTTCCAGCTGATTGTACAGTGCTGTTTTAGGAAGGGGGAGATGGGGTAGGAGTAAGGTAAGAGGAATCTCTGGAATTGCTAATGAATTTTCAGAACTGCAGAATCAGCAGATTCTGAAGAGCTGTGAAACCAGATTAAAAGTTTACTATCCAGTTACTGAGAAAATACTGGAATACACAGTACTTTCCAAACTCACTTTCCAAATCAGCTCTACTGGACTGGCACCAGTTTTCCCTGTCTCTTCGCTATATCCTCCCATTTGCAGCTCCATCTGAACAGCTATTTTGTTTTTTGAATGCTATTAATATATTTAACACAGTAGAATGAGCCAAGCTCATGAACATTAAGGAAGCCAGGCAGAGGTAGTATATGAGCTCCACTACACTTGCAAATTAGTTCTTCCGTTTCCCATACAGAAACAAATGCAAACATGCTTAGGTTTTAAAAGTTGTTTGCATAACTACAATTAAGAACAAACTTCCACTCTCCTTTTAGATTATGAAGCAAGATCAGCCAGCTAGCTTCCACCATGCGACCCTCTCTCTTTGATTTTTTTTTTAAAGGACAAATTGTTAATTCAAAGACATTATCAATTAATGGGGAAATAAATAAAAAATGCCAAGAACACTACCCCTTCTTTCTGAATTAGTTATAAATTTTAGTCTGTAGGAAAGCCATAGCTGTACACACAGAGACATCACATCAGCCAATTAAACAGCACATCTGGGGAACAACAGAGAGCACAAAACTGTCCTGCCAAGGTCATCATTCTTAGATGCTAGAAATCTAAGATCTCTCCAATGGAAAAGGAATGGATAATATCACTTACAGAAGCAGACTTTTTGTAAGAAAGCAGTTTAAAGGCTTCCAGGCAACGAAGACAAGTTTGAGAATGACTGAAATTCAGGTTCGCTCACATTAGCTCTTTGCTGAAGTGTTTCCTTTTGCTTCATCCCTCACTTTCCCTGGTTTCTCCATTTGATTCTTTAGCTGTGTGCCTATTGACCCATGCTTGGTAAAACATTTAAAAGTAAAGCGAGATTCCACCCCTTTTCACACACAAATGGTCCTACTGACTCCAGTAAAATGACTCCTGAGATTAAGATGAGCAGGATTTGGCCTTTTATTACTCCTTGTAAATAGCTAGCTTTTTAAAGACACTAATTTGACCTTTTTTTTTTATGTTTCCTTCAGATTATTTAATCTAGGAGTAGCTGAATCTTTTAAAATTAAGATTAAAAATTATAAAAAACTGATTTTTTTTCACCTGAAATATAGCTTTCTAACACCTGAGTTAAAGAAAATCATCACTGGCTTCAAAAGGCTAAAGATAAAGAAAACCCTTATTGAAATGTGTTAAGGCTTTCTATTCTGTTAACTTGATGCTAGTAAGCAATTTAACAGTTGAGCAGGTTTGAGAATTCCGGAAAGACTTATTTTATTAAGAAGGCTGATAATAGCCAATCAGAGAGAGGATTATAGTGATTCACTCTGGTCTATTCAAATAGACAATATTTTCATCTACCTCTAGGTACCTTGTGTAGTTTTCAGAAGCTGAAAAAACACCAAGTAACATAACTACTTACCTTTTCCTTCCCCCCCCCCCCCCCCCAGCTGATAGCCTTTCTCTCTGCAAGAATGATGGCCCACTTAGTTAGCAGTAATCAATGCAGTAACTCTGGATGCTTGAAATATTCCCAGACCTGAAAACACTGATATCTTGGAGGCCTTCATGCATTATTTAGATTTTGTAAAATGTTTCTATTTGCATTAAAATAACATCAACATTTCACAAAATTTTCCTCTTGAAACAAGATCGGTTGAAAAGTTACCAACTTTCACTCAAAACTAAGATCCTGTTGATATTTTTAAGTATAGCTCCTCAGAAAATGGGCCTCTTATTTTTTTTCCTAAAGAACATTTCAGGTTCTCAGTAGAAATAGTTCTTCTGGGGCTCATGGGAGTTGTAGTTCAGGTGCCTCATGGTCCCATATTAGTCCATAGATAGGGGTTCTTGCTCAGGATATATTTCCCATGATGCACTACTGTCTTCCCCCTTGGTGAGGAAGACCAACACATCATGGCAGTTAGTTGGCCTCATTAAATAATGGGAGATTAAAGTCTGGCTAGTGAGCCCAGTTCAGAGAGCAGAATGGGAGCATGAACACCCAATGTACAAACCCCGTGAAGCACTATGCTAACATTTCAGATTAGAAATATTCTAGTGTTGAGTTAAAATATTTGTTTTCAGGCATTAGATTTTTTCAGTGAAATATTGAGCTTTTTCATAGAAAGCAGACGCTTTTTATGAAAAATCAAAACCAAGTTGTGACAGAAAAATTTCAACCAGCTGTCGCTCAGTCTGCACAGGAAGTATTGCTAGAAAAAGAGTACTTCGTAGAGATAATTTATACAGGAATTCTTGAAACTAGTAGTATATATCCTAAAAATAAATGACCTGTGTTGCTAACTCTTGCAGTTTTACCATAAGTTTTGCCAGATTTGGTGATTTATCTTGAAACTTAACTCCTTGAGTCATGTGGTCACAGGAGATGCTCAGCTTTTATTGACTTCCAGAGGGGCAGCTGTGTTAGTCTAATCCAACAGAAGAAGCAAGGAGTCCTGTGGCACTTAAAGACTAACACATTTATTTATTGCATTAGCTTTCATGGGAGAAAATCCCACTTTGTCAGATGCTTTGATGATGAGGCTTCCAGCCCCAGTGGCTGTGGAGGAAAGCTTGAAAATGTGAAATCTAAAGATTTCTAGGTCCTCTTTTTCAAGTAAGTGAATGGATTTTCCATGCCAGCACAGGTACCTGCGTATGTGAACAGCTTTCAGGGTGGGAGTTTTCAACATTTGTTTGGCTGTGTGATTTCATTCCCCTTACATGCACACCTCACGTACATGTCTCGTAGCTCTTCCAACCATACAGCTGTTTGATCTGCAAAATCTGATCCATGAGAATAAATTGATTTGTGAAGATAGGATTTGCTCTTAGAAAAGTGTATGCATCTGTATATTCTGGTTTGTAACTCTATTAGAAAAGGCTGAGGAATGATCTCTCAGAAAATATACAGCGTGATCTAGATACAGGTAGTGTATTTAACTTGCTGTCTTATTCTTTATAGGCTAAGTTACTTCACCAGCTTTGTGAACCTGAAGATCCTTTTTCTTAAAAAAAAAAAAGGGCAATCAATTTGTCAAATACTTTTTTCCAAGTTCTAATAATAATTTCCCATATTTATGAAATTTCCACAAGTGATCTCCAATCCCAGAAAAAGAAAACATATGTTACATAATTCATTAAACCCCAAAGGCTTTTTACATACATTACCATTCGAAATCTGTGTTAACACTTAGGGCAAATGACTTTCAGTATAATTAAGGAAATGAATTGTGGCAGCATAATTGTAAGACTTGAATAACCAAACCACTTTCCGATAATCTTTTATCTTACTGTTTTGGGTGGTTTTAAACTTGAAGTTTGTAGTAAGCAGCAAGGCAGTAAAATGAGCATTTCCACTGTGTTAATCATCCTACAGTCTGTATTATGCATTTTTTATGTCAAAGTACTTAGTGGATATTCTTATTTTTCCACTTGAAATAAAACCACTGGTAGTAAACATAGCTGTTCAATGGCATTACAGTAGACATATGCAGATACGTGAAAACAGATTAAAGCTAGGATATGTGAAACTCTCAAACCTTGTCCTATTTGGTTTCTCTGCTTGTAAAGTAAAACAAGGTATGAAGACCATTTATTAGGTAATAACCTTTGTTCATGAAAATGAATCTATTGTTTCATCACATTAAAATCACCTAATTCATCGGTTAAAAGACAAAATCTGGAAAGATGCTCTCCAGGTGTTTTGAAACCACAAGTGTTAAAACAGTTCTGGTCAATAATGTAACCATTATTGCCAGATTTATAGGACTATTGCTGAACTGTCCTGTGAGATCATCATGCGTATGATGCTTAACAGTGCTGCCATCAGGCGCAGAACCTTAGTTTAAGGTATCTAAGAACTTTGAAAAATTTTATGTGGAGCAATTTGCCATCTAGAACCAAGCTTCCAAGTATGTATCCTGAGATATAACTGCAAAATTGGCATGCCCAGAATCTGTATTTGTAGCTGTAAATGTTTGTGTTGCAACAGCACCCAAAACAGGTCAACTCAAACTGTATTGTAGCCTGCCACTGTAAAGGCAATAAATAGTATCACTCACATCTGGCCAAAGTGTGAGGGAGTTCCTTCAGATGGATGAGTGCCTGAGGAGTGGAACTAACAATGAAGGGAATGCCACTGAAAAGTGGAAGAGAGAAACCATAGTGTAACGAGTGGCATCCACAAACTAGAGCACAGGCAACAGAAAAACAGTCCTCTGTATTTTTTCCCATGAGAACTATCATGGCAGAACAAATGCAATGAAATATGATCTGTGAATACTGCTGGCTGGTGAAACCCCTGGGCAAGTTGGGAGGGAACTCAAGGAGAAGAGGTCTGGCCATTAAGTGAACCAGTTGGGGTTCTGCTAGTGTTACATCAAATCCATAAGCACCAGTTGTGAATTTGTTTTGTAAACCCAAATTTGTTTGGGTTTACAAGATGAGAAAGGAAGGTGTTAAGTGAAATTCTAATGGTCTGATCATTGTGAATATTATCTTCAACTGGAGATGGAGCAGTCAATACGCAAAGATTTTCCTGAGTACAGACTGAGGTTCCTGCTATCAATGGATAGCCTCAAACATAAAATTAAAATTTACAAAAATAAGACATTCAGCAGGTTCATTGAACCCAAATTTATTCAGACCCACCAAAATGAAATGAATTCTGTCTAGGATGGGTTTGAGGAGAAGTCCCTAGTGAAAGTGAGAGCCAATCTAAATGATCTTTGGAATAAAATGAATACTATCATGTTTGAAGCTGAAAAGTCAGCATTGGACAAGAATACAGTTAATGGAGAAACTATTGAGTTAGGAAAAAAAAAAGGCTTAGAGGCTGAAGAAGGTAGAAGAGAAGCCTTCAAAGGGAGCAGTGTAGGCAACAATCCTAGATGACTTCAAGAATGAGCTTGACAAATTTGTGGAGGGGATGATATGATGCAACAGCCTAATTTGGCAATTAACTGGTCTTTGACAGTTAGTGGTAAAATATACCCAATGGCCTGTGGTGGGGGATATTAGATGGGGTGGGCTCTGAGTTGCTACAGGCAATTTTTTTTGGATGTCTGGCTAGTGAGTCTTGTCCATTTGCTCATGGTTTATCTGATCTTGCCATTTTTTGGGATTAGGAAGGAATTTTTCCCCAGGGGAGATTTGCAGAGGTCCTGGAAAGATTTTGCCTTCCTCAGCAGCATGGGACACATGATTTGACTACTTCAGAAGCTCAGTCATGGGTTATGGGGTTTTTGGGAGAGACTAGAGAAATATTATGAAGACACAGTCACAGACTGGATGCCAAATGTTTTCAGGAAGTGTCTTACATCAAACCAGAAATGGTATGGGAGCTTAACAGATGCAGTAATTGTCAAGGTTTTTTTTACCTGAAGTTGTGTATATGCTCAATAGTGAGGATGCTGATACAACTGATTATGCTGTAGAACTAAATGTTTTATGTAATTATCAACATAATAACTGGGATGAGCCTCTGTAAAAGATCACAGGTTGTCAAAAGTCCTGATCCCTCTATGTCAATTTCATAACATATTCTATATATAGTTTCATAATAGGATAGGAGTCCATGGTTGACGCAAATATGTTGTCAGAGGAATTCTATAGACAGAACTGGTGAACAAAAGGGAATTATTTCATCTCTACAAAGATTACACATATAGGAATGAACAATCAGGTGTTACGCAGGATCTCAAGGGGGACAGAGACACTGGACACCACATATTAGTTTTAACCATTTTTTACGTAACTTTTATTACATGGAGAGGAAGTATAACAGATTAATGATTTTTTCAAAGAGCAGCTAAATGACTTAGCATAGCAGCAAGTTAAGCAGTGCTACAGACAACACAATATAAAAAATGGAACATCAGACACATACTCATACACTCTCCAATCATACTTAATAAAATGAACTAACAGTGTATCTTCTGCACATACTGGGTTGGGTGTCCTTTTTTTGATGAACTGGCAAAAGAGGGCATCTTGAGGGATGCCTCCTCTTCATTGTTTTTAGGGTTATTTTTGACTGGTTAAATCTCCTGTTCTTGTGTGACACCAGCTTACTTTTCCTTTTTAGCCCCACCCTTCAGCCATCTTCTCTGGTTCATTCCTGTTGATGTCCTCTCCTAACCATATTCATCTGATGTTTCTGCACATTCACATCTTTCTTAGATAATATTAAACTGGAAAAATACTAAGCTTAGCCACTGCTGATTATAGGAGGGACTTTTCTGCTCCTGAGGGTCCCCCTCTCAGCCTCTCAAGGATACTTCTCACAAAAACACTTAACCACAAGATCTTTTGTTTACAGAGAAGGGAGCAGAAAGAGGAACTTAGCCTTTTTATACTTTATAAGGTTGTTGCAAAAGCCCTATAAGTGGAATTTTCATTGCCCTGTTCAGATAGGCCTGGAGCCTTAGCGTAAGCCAGTCACCTTTTGGCCAGGGCCTAGCCTAACATTTACTTTATGTAGGACACCGGCGACTGGTGATAAGGGTAATGAGAGAACAGAAACCTCTACCTGCACAGTTTTATCTGCTTGTCACTGTAGTTATTCTACAAGACAGATATGGGCTGAAATTAAATTCTTCCATTTTTAGCTGTTATAGTGCTTTTTTGGTTTGTTCGGGTTTTTTTGTTTCTCTTTTATTTTTTTTTTAACTGATTGTCAGGTCAGCCCTCTGTCTTGTGTTTGGACCTGAAGTTCAGAATCCATTGTATAATGTGTTTGTTACAGAAATGAATGTTAACAGGTGTAAGACTTTTGTTTGACCCACTCACTGATCATTGTGTCATGTAGAACTGAGTGAAAAACAGATATCCTATCCCATGGGAATTTACAACATTTTAAAAAAATGATTCCTGTTCTTCCATCTCCCCATTCCATTATAGACCTAATATATCTTGCCATTTTGCCAATGAACATTTTTTGACCCCCAAAAGAAGTTTTATTGAAAAATTCTCTACCAGATCCAATTACCTTTTTTCCACAAGGGTTGAACCTGCTTGAATTTCCAGCTTGAAATTCTGGCTCTTTAGCTCAAGTTTCAGAGACTCCTGTCTTACACTCTGCCAGTCATTAACTCGGTCCCTGTTGCATCTGCCAAGATGGCAGCCACCATGCTTGCAGAGTTTGGGCAATAGGAAATCACTTCAATAAACGTAATATTCCATCTTCTTTAGCTAGCTGAGCAAAGTATTGTGCAACTCATCTCTGCTTGATGGAAGAGCTGTGTCATAAAAAACAATAATCATTAAAACGTTCTTTGTTCACGTAGGCTGGAACACCAGCAGGAACATGACAATGCTTTGTTCTGGTTTTATTTGACATTCTGTTGCCTGCAGGTACTGTCATATCCTCAGAATAAGTCCTCAAGGACTTTTGAGTCCAGGGTTGTGAATCATGCTTATAAATAGCCAAACACTGTCTTGGGTTTATCAAACAGGTGCGACCCATCATCTGATGACGCATGGTGTGTTGAAAGGCTGGTAAGCTTCAAAGCAACACATTTTTGAATTTACAGAATGCTTTGTTAAGCAGGTTGAGGCCTTTAAAATGTCACAACTTTGAATGATTTAAATGCAAATTGTACATGAATAGCATACAGATTATAAAAGCCAGCCTGCTTGCTTCTTTTTGAGTGTACAGTAACATTCAAACAGGCAACAGAGCGTTAATATTGGAGTCAAAACATGGACAGAACATTAGACAGGTCACCAATCTACTGAAAGGTCAGCTGCATTTTTCTGGGCAGGTTCCATTTAAGTTATGATTTTCCACACAGTATGCTTAGATTAGAAGTGGGAGAATTATTCTTAATATAACAATTCAGGAGAAGATGAGCTACATCTAAGCGCCCATCTTGTTAGAACTGGTCACTTTTCCATAAAGGGGGTATGTGGTAGAGAAAGATACTGACAAAAGGACTGTTTTGTCACACTCACATTAGAGCAACTGCTATCATATTAACAGAATATATGACACTTCTCATTTAGCTTGTAAACAGATAGAGGGCTGAACTAAATGACCTCTGAGCTCCCACTTCTACATTTCCATGGTTCTATGAGCTTTAATATATTCTTATGATATTAATATACATAGTCTACCAGTTTTTTACATCATTTGATTCAATTTTTAATACACATCCAAAACCTGTATGCTGTGTTAAATAGACAGAGGTTGAGAAGCTGTATGTTCATCAAGAAAGGATCAGTGAGGAAGAAGAAGCAGACCCTTTCTTAGTCACTGGATGTCCATATCAATTAAAATGATAAAAATAAATAACATTGCAACATTTAGAAAAGAAAACGGATATAGCCAGCCAACAGTGTGTGAATGTGCCATATGAGCTGATGTTGCAAGTCAAGTCTTTCCAAAGGGAGGACTGGCCTATGAAATGTATTCCCTCATAATTAGACCACAGTATAAAAACTGTGTTCTGTTCTTGGCACTATCAGAGCCTTTGGGCAAATTATACAGCTTCTGTATAAAACAACCCTTCCGAGAACTATTTCCTCTCAAAATGAAGGTTACTCCCACCTCCCAACATTTTTTTTTCACTGAACTGATCCCAAGACAGGGTGTGTGCAGCCTTGCAACAGTGTCAGATATAAAGTCTGATATCCTGTCAATCCCAAAAGCCAAAAATGGACCACTTCGACAACTAGAAAAATGAGACTCCCATCCTTCTAATGAGAGAGAGAACTCTTGTTTGTAGTTATATAAAACGCCAAGACATCAGGCTTTAAAACTGTCATTCTTGTATGCATTGAAAAGTTGCTGAAGTAATTTAGAAGTTTCCAAGTTGTTGTTTGGCTTATAACTTTCTTTTCCTTGTGAGACCTTTACAGCTGGATTCATAGGGCTGGAATCTCTTCATGGATTCCCTGCAGAGTTGAACTTCAGTTACTACATTGGTAGCCTGAGGTTAGTCCTTTCACAGAATGAATTATGGAGCCTACTCACAAAGCATGTAGCTCTGATGTCTGTGAGAAAGTTCTTGCTTCACAGTACCTCACTCCGTGGTTAAAGTATAATTTGATGGGCTCCAGAACCCTCCTAATCTCCTGGCCCGCTTCCCGTATTGTCCAGGCCCCTTTCATGCAAGTGCAGGCCCCAGTTATAATATGAGTGAAAAACAAATTGCTTGAGCCCCTCCAGCTCTTTCCTCACAGATGAAGCACAGCCTCAAATCCACATCACCCCAACTTTGTCCATTAGTGTCCACATCAGACCCCTCTTTCCCCATTCCCTAAGCTTCATAGCCCCATGCCCCTGCTCCAGCCCTCCTAAACCCCACCTCTCAGTTTTCACTCCATCCCCCTTCTGCTCCTCCACCCCCTCCGCCCAACCCCAGCTCCTCCCTAGTCTGCACATCATTTTTTTTTCCCCGCTCACTCTGCTCTCATCCAACCCAGCAGCCCTGCGCCGTGCGCTCTCTGCCCACCACCGCCTTGCGGTAGTTGCTCCTGGCAGCACTGCTGCTGCTCCTGGCCCTGCTGGTAGGGTAGTCTGAGAGCCTGAAGAGAACGCGCAAGGCAGTGGGGGCTAAAGTAAGGGGGCATGCACTGGAACGCTGTGTTCTGCCCCATTATTCTATTTTTAGTGGCTCCAGAATGCTGGCCCCTAAATTTTGCAGGCCCTGGAACGACGTTTGGGTGCATTCTCCCTTACTTTAACCCCTGACCTCACTGCTCTGTTAGCTGTCCTCCTTACTGGCATCATGAGGCTTCTTTAGACACCCTATACCAAGGACACCCATGCCCAGGACTGCTCTGAGGAGTAGTGTAGTCCCAAGCTGTGTCATTGCTTCACAGTGTAGTCCCAAGCTGTATCATTGCTTCTAAGTACATTCTTTAGGCATTAAAGCAGGACATTTTGTACCTGTCTCAGAACCCAACCCTTTCCCCCTGCCCTTTCACCAACTCCTGAACCAACAGAGAACCCTCTACAACGTAAAATGGAAGAAAGGAACCCTACCACAGAGGAAGCCAAAAACCCATCCATGTGGGCTTATAAACAAGGATTCTGCCTCTTCCATAGTAACTAAGGCAACCTGAAGAGGTGTAATAGCCTCATTTTTAGCTCCCAAATTTTTAGCACTTTTAAAATACCTTTCCTGATGCACATATGGCCAATAGAGAATGCGTAGTGATGTGGGATGGTGTAAAAGTTACCTTGCTAGTCATGACTTGAATAGGATGTTCATAGCATTGCCACTGGTGAGTAAAGAAGCAATCCCAAATTCACGACGACAGCATGTTTGTTCCACACTGCACCATCATGGACACTGTCAATATACTGCAGTATCTTCTGTGGAAAATGCTTTCTTTGCTAGAATAGTGACTGGCTCAGAAGCTCCAAGTTTTCTCTCTTGCTGGCAGCTGAGAGCTGTCGCACAGAAAGAATTGTTCTATCTTTTTAAAAACCTGTTGCTCAGTAAAAACCTTTTACACCAGAGCCCTCACCTTTGTAGGTTCTTTTTCTTACCTCATGTACCTCACGTTTTCACCTAATGTGAGTGTGATGCCCTGGCTCAGTCTTTTAAACAGAGTAAATTCAGCTCTCCCTTTCATAGCATATCTCTTGCAACTTATCAAACAGGGTCCAAGCAATTAAGAAAGGAGGTGAAGGTGGCACAAACAAGTAAACTTACAAGCATTCTCATGCCTGAATATTTATTTATTTTCAAATCTCAGGAAATAGAGATTAATCTGTCATTGCAACCTTCCCTTAGCTGGCTTAAATTTCACTGTCCATGCTTTTTCAGCAAATTAAACTGGGTCTCTCACTGACCTCAGCAGCATCATGGGTCATATTTTCACAGGGATGAACTTCTACTCTCAAAACGCTGTATTCATCACAACTGAATTTTTCAGCCGCAAACCTTTGTGCCCCTCTCTTTCCACTTATTTACTCCTTTCCTCGCCCAATAAACATGGTGTTGCCATGGCAAGGAAAATCTCATTCTCTTTGTCTGAATCCCCTCTTTGTAACAATTACAGTACTTCAGGATATTGCCACATGGGATGATCTGTTCCATTCTCCCATCTATTATATGAGAAGAGCTCTTCTCAAACTCCCAGGTTCATAAGGAAACTGTTAGTTTGTGCATTTCGCATTCACTGACTTCTTCTTGGGAGGGGCTGAAGTTGTTTGTTCAGCTCTTGGACATGTGGAAACTCAAAATCTACTGACATACCCCATTCTTCAAGCAGGCATGTGATGTTGCACAATTAAGTGCTTATTGAAGCTTGATCTTGAGAATTTCTGAGCACCCACAACTCACCCTGACATCAATGACAGTGTGCATCTCTCAGAATCGAATTCATTCTATGTAAAATGGGTATTGATCATTGATTGAGTTGAGTGGTGTTAACAACATAAATTCACTGGTAATTCCAGGGAACATTGTATAATGTGCCGGTAAGACAGAAGACCTAGTGAGTACTATTGACTTAAATTCTGCTTTGAATTTTGATCTTCTCCCTTATGAGAATGAAATGAAGCTTTGTTGTTCTAATGTAACGTTTGCCTGTTCTTGGACTGTTTCCTTGTTGTGGTGGAGAGGCTCATGTTGCTCCAGTGACCCTCTGTCATCTGGGGAACTATGTCATCTGGAGTTGTGTGTTCGTGGTAGGCTTACCCTTGGTGAACCGTTCTGACATGAGGTTACAGACAAAGCACAGTCCAAAACTGCAGACTTCTCAAGACCCCAACAATGGAACAAGTGTATCTGAGGACATGTCAGTTCCTTGCAGCTGTGAAGGCAGATGATGGCTGCAGTATGATGGAGACCTCTGGCTATTTCAAACGTCTCTGCCACCAGGCTCAGGGTTCCTCCTGTCAAATTTTGTGAGGTTGTCACCTGCACGCTGCCTTCCCACATTAAAAGATTTCACCTGTATGCCTCTCCAAGGCTGTTAACATCTCTTACTAACAAAGTCCTGCAGCTATGGCTGAGTGGTGGTGGGGATAGAAGCAGTGATCTCTGAGAGTCCCTTGTCTCAAAGCTACATGCAGACATGGGAGTGTGTTGGCCATCCTGCACTTAGACTTGTAAGGTAAAAGCAAAATTTGGCAGCTCTGGCCAGGACGGAGCAGTGCTTTTCATGATCAAGCTGATTAGAGGAGGGGCTAGAAAATGTGCCCTAAACAGAAGCTGTCTCAACCTGTCTCCCAGCTAGATGACATAGTCAGATGATCGTGGTCAGAACATAGGAATCAAAGTGACAAATTTTTGTCACTTGGATTGTTCACGCTCTCGTGGATTCCCCAAACACTCACTATCTCAAAAGAACTGCCATGATAACTAGAGGACTTCCAATAGATGAAAGTGGGCAGCATCCTGGCCAGCCGTTGTCCTTTCTCCAAGCAACCAAGTGGAAAAATCTTTAGAACATGAATTAGACTCCTCAGCCATCTTAAGTCTCATCAGTGACTTTCCCCTGGCAGACATCATCCTCTTATCAAGGAATAGCCATCAACATTACTTGGGCACACTGACGAGGTCCAATATGATGCATTTTCATGCCACATTATTATTATTTATTGTTCATATTCTGTGGCATCCAAGAACCCCAATCACAAATCAGGGCCTCATTGTGCAAGGTGCTGTGCAAACACACAAGAAAAAAGATGCTTCCTACCCCAAAGAGTTTTCAGTGCAAGTAGAAATGAAAAGGAAATCTTACAATATAAGATTTTCTGACCAGCTAGTAGGAATGAAGGCTGGAATGTGAACACTGAGGAATCAATGACCTATGTCAGTGGGGATTAATCCATTTCTTATTACTTGAGTTTGTTTGAGTTCCCTTACACTAGACATTTGCCTCAATATAAAGAATATTAAAAAAAAAAGGCAGTGTTATGAAATTTTTTTGTCAGACACTAAGCCTACAGGGCAAGTCTACCCAATTCCTAAAGCACACGATACATCCAGTAGCTCCTGTATATGTCACTCGTACACAAAGAGGAGAGGAGACAATAATGTTTAAGATTAGCTTTATTTTCATTTAGTGCACCAATGTTTTCTTGCTCTGATGTTGGACATCTTAAGGAACAGGCATACAGACCTCTCTTTTCTGGTATTATTGCATATTAGAAGAATGCATTGCTCCAAAAATTAATAAAAAAATTCTTTTTTGATGGGCACTTGACTTGAATCTGAAACAGACTGTGGATGGCTTTTGTGGTGTCAGAAACAGCACCTTTGAGTGGTTTAATGTCCAACACACAGGAGGTCAGGGGAGGTGCACTACAGCAGTCTGTGTTCTCTAAAGCATAGGCAAACCAGAACTCTGCCACTGAAGAGCAGAGTGTTTACTGAATACCACAGCTGTGGAAGTGTTTGGGTTTTTAATTAAGATCTTCCTGCTCAGTCTATGCAGCTCTACTTCAAACTGTGTGGGTATGCTTTGTCATTGGACTCACAGAGAAAAGGTCTATGAAAATGCCATCACATACTCTGCACATATTCCTCAATCTTTCACCTAGTCTCTTTTACTGATACCTATGGGTCCAGCCTCAGAATCCCCTGCACAAAGAAAATTATATTCAGAATATGCTTATGAATCAAGGATGTACCCAATTTAATATTACGTCAATGTTCCCTCTAATTATTCATAGGCTGTGAGCGCAAAAAATTTCTTTGTGGGCACCAATATTAGCACTATTGAATTTTTTTGTGCATACTTTATTTTGTTGTGTGCATGGGTTTTGTGACCTGTGTGCGCACATACATGCGCACAGTTCAGAGGGAACAGTGCTTGGCACCTTATTTGAGTCCCCCAGAGCACTCTGTACTGCTGGCTCAGAAGCTTAGTTTTGTACGCTGATTTCTTCCCTCACTCCCTCCTTAATCAGAAATGGGAGGACAGAGGTTGATAGAAAGAAACTTCACTCCCTACTGATGGTGTTCAGAATTTCATTGAAGAGGGCCCATTATGAGCGCACAGGCAACCTTGAAAGCACTGACTTGCTTTTGCACCAGAAATTATTCTGTCATGTGGTGTTCACTGCAACACAAAGAACACTTTTTATTTAATAACTTATTAGTTATTTTATTGCACTGCTCTTTGCTCATGACCTTTCAGGGTTGATAAGTCACGTTTGAATAAGCATCTAAAGGCTTGAATGCTATGAAAAGCAAAGTCAAACTTATCCAAATATCATTGTTCTACATAAGGAATAGGCAACTTGTCAAGACCAGACCATTTTTGTGAGATTTCAAGTACTTTCCCTGTTTATTGTAGCTACATTTTTTATCCTTACAGTTCAACCCAAGTCAGTTAATGACCACACTTGGAAATTTTGAAAATAATTCATAAATGGACCTTTTTTCAGATCTCAGAGTTAAAGGCTAAGCAGAAATTTGAGGTCAGTGGTGATTTTAGCTAAGCAAATGTTATTCCCCTGCTTTTCATGCATAGACCCATGAGAAATTCTGCTGGTTTGTTTTGCACAACCAGATCCTAATCTGAATGGTGGCTTTCCAGTCAGCCTGAATTACATAGCAACTCAGTGGACACCTCTATGCTTTTCCAAAATGAAGTTTTGAATTGTTTCCGTGTTAGTCAGGCTTAAACTATAAATTATTCCAGGTTCAATGATCTTCACTCATGTCTTCTGTTTCCTTTTTGAGCTGTGATGCAACAGGCCAAAGAGAATGGAAAGCTTTCAATTTACATTTTTTTGGATAGTTTCACACAGCATTTTTTCTTTAAGAGAACATTAATTTTCTGCTCACGCATGCAATTTAGTGTTTGGTTAATAAGTCCAAATAATACAAAATTCACACTTCAGATTTTTACTAATCATTAATGATGAGAGCATCTTCATGGGTATGTAAACATAACATTTTATCTACAATAGTGCATATTCTACTTTAGAACTGATTGAATTATTCATCACAAATAATATTCATTGTATATTCACTTCTTATTCTTCAGTATACATATTTTATCTAATGATTCTTGATTTCCACTAATGTACTTGTTGTTTGTATTTACGAAATACTTCGGAAGAACAGTGATCAGCATCTGGTTTGTTTAAAAAATGTACACATTGACTTGTGTGTGCTTAGTCCAGTAAAGATGTCTGCACTTGGAGCTTGAGGTATAATTGCTAGCTCAAGTACACATGCCTGCACTAGCTCTGGTCGAGCTAGCATGCCAAAAATAGAGTGCAGCCAGTGTGGTGTGAGTCACAAGAAGGGATAGCCACCCCAAGGGCAGGTCTTTTGGGCAGCAGTAAAATGGAGATGTGCAAATTTCTTAAAATAACTTGTGTATCTTTGTTCAATTTCCCTACTCCCAGAAGACCCACAACGTCGAGTCCAAGGAAGGGTCCTCTCTTCAACTCAGCACTACCCAGTTAGCTGGGGTGGTGTTCAGGAATTGAGCTTCCTGATTGGCTCAGTGGGTCTTCACAGATCTCAGCTGTCTATCAGGAAGGTCGATCTGACTGCAGATAATTTGCTGCCATCAGTGAAGACAAGCACTCAGCTGCGTTTGCAGGTCTGGCAAGGGGAAGAAGGCAGTCCTCCTCCTTCACACCCTGCTATGCTCTGTTCATTGTCCTATCATGACCCTCCCCTTCTCTATCCCATGGTGGAAACTTTCCCTGTTCTCAGTCTGAGTCATCTCTGAGTATTTATTTATTTGACATGCTAGGTGTATCTTTGGGGAAGCTAGGTGCTCATTCTGTCATGGCTCCTTTCTACTTTTAGGGTGCTACTTTGATAAGAGCTAATGTGGTTATGTCTCCTCAAGATGAGAATTACACCCCAGGTTGAAGAGTTGACATGCCCTATGACACATAATTTTCATCTCTGCTTCCCAAGTGGATTATTGAAACTCTTTTTAAAGCTGGAGAATAATGAATGGCATACATCAACCACTTTCCAGTAGTAATTATTAAAACAATATTCATTTGTGCTAAAATTTATGAAGGTTTGAGACTTTCAGTTAATTTCATGGGTATCTAATAGTTGCCCAAATATTCATGTGTAATGAACAACATGATCTATGAACAATACTGACTCAAACACAGTGCTTTTATTCATGAACATAGTCACAAATGTTTTAGTATTTGACTGGCTGAAACTGTCCACATCTTCTTCCAGGTCATTTAATCCATCTCGCAAACTCATGTGCAGATACACTGAATAATCATAGCCACCGTCTTGTCTGCACTCAGATACCTGAGTTTAGTTATGATAAAAATAAAATCAGGCAGTTCAAGAGTGTATTCCACAGGACATGAGGAACAAGGCTCCTGAGCTTAATGGAACAAATTATACTGTCTGTTTTGGATATCACTTTCTGCTACACTGGGGCTAGATAAAAGATAAATGGTGCTCATAAATAGAGAAACAACCCTTGAGGCGAAAGAGAGAAGTCAGCTCTGTGATCAACTAATCCATATGTAACTGCTTTTCTAGCACTCCATCTTGGCAGTAGCTACTTCCAAAGGTTAGAGTTTACAGCTGACAGAGGCTGCCTTCTGCTCTCCTGTACACTACTAGATACATATTTTAGGAATTCATGTCATTTACATGATTGAGTGTAGTTTTCCTCACTCTGTTAATCTCTACCAAAAACGAGCACAGCAGGAGGCCTTTTTCTGCCCTTAGTGAATTTTATTTCATGCACCAGCCCCAAATTAATCTATTCCATTCCATTCTTTAACTTTTTATTGGATTATTTATTATGAAATTTTGGCATTATTCCTGTCTATCAAATAATAACATGGCATGCAAAATAATCAGTCAATTTCTCCTCCATGTGTTCTCCTTTCTTCTTCTTCCCATTCTTTCTCTACTAGATCCTGAGGTACAAGGGCTCCTACTGGGAAGCAAGATAGGAAGGAGCTCAGGAGCAAGAGTAGTAAGGTTAGTGAAGCTGTAGGTTGCTTGGTAAAGGGCCCTAAATTGCATCTCGAAAAGAGGCCAGACCTGGATTCCTCCACCAACCCCTGCACAGTAGTAGCACTAAGAATGGTCAATAGGAGGACTGCCAAGGTCAGTTCAGGAATGACATAAGCGGTCGATATCAGGACTGTCTGACGCTGCTGGTGGAAGGAGACTTTGAAAGACTACCCCAAAAGGGAAAACAACTTAATGACTGGGTTGGAGGGCTGAGTCATGAAGAGGAAGTTGCTTCCCCAAGAGATAGAATGAAAGCTGCAGGAAACGGCATCAGCCTACCTGAGCTAATCCCCAAAACAGCCAGGAGGAGGTGCTACCTAGTGATGAGTAGAGCACCTATTTATAGTGCAATAGGTAACATTTCCCACCCTGATCTCTGATTTTTGCCACCTTTATCCATAAAAAATTTCTGCCAAAGCCAAAGCTGCAAAGTCAGTTTCTCATGTAAATCGTTCTACATCTACATAGAAAAGAATAAACCCTTCCAAAAAGTGATCTGGTAGAATTTAAGACACCATTGAAAAGCGTGTCTACTTTTTAAAAAATTTTTCCTTAGAAAAGGAAAAGAAATAAAAATGAATGGCTTATGCATAGCCTCAGTAAAATCCCACATGTTCTTCTCTATGAGTAAATTCATTTACCACAGATAGGCCTTACTTAGCCATGTATTTCCGGTACTCTCTTTAAACAAAATAAATAAATAAACCCATCCTGTTGACTCTGGAAACATGGCTGTTTTTCCTAGGGGTTTTTAAACACTAAAATTAATATTGTTGATCTGGTTTCTTTTTTGCATGTTTCTCCAATTAATTCCTCCCAAGTACAAGAAACATGAAAAAGAACCAAGGCTGTTTGTTTTGTTTTGACAACAAACACTTATATCTCATCTTCTGCAGCATCCCAAGAGTCACCTGACCTTGCAGACTTCGTGCATTTTCCTCTTCGTCTCTTGGTTATAGAAACAAGGAGGACAATGTTAAGAAGGCAGACTGCTGATGTGCTTGCATCCTGACACAGTATTTTACTGCCTAAAAACACAGCAAAATATTAGGGCACACATTTTGCTGAATTCCAGATTTCCTAGTAAAAGAAGTAGCCCACCTAGCTTTCCAGAAAACCCAGGCCAACTGCATGGAAAATACAGCATACAGTTTATTTTTAAGGGACATGACCCTTACTACTTTAATATCGGTAGAAAAATATATACTCTCATAAAACTATAGGATTGCATAAATAGGTATTTGAGAACATAGGGTGGCCTCAGACCTAAGATTTCACCCTGTGTTCTGTAATACCTGCATCTGCTCAGATAAATATCTGAATATTTAAATATCTGAGCATATAAGTATCTAAATATCTGAGCAGATGCTACTCACTGAATATAGGATGAAGAATATAAGGGACAAATTAAGGGTCACCATACCTAGGGCACAGCTATAGGTGGGCCTAAACTGGAATAATTCTGTACATAACTGGGGGTCTCAAAAATATGGATTCCTACCAATCCTCTGCAAATGCTTTTAGGAGCTGATAACAAGAGTATATTTTTTTCAAAAGGCATCCTCGAATATGTGCATTTAGTGGGTGTGCCTTTTATTTCATGTAAAATTTAACAATGGACTCAAATATCAGTATTTCTGTCCTGAGCTAGCTATCACAGGCACCAGTCAGATAGCCTTACACTCAAGAAGATGCATTTTGTGACCCCCATTAATTTGTGGGTCTCCTAAGACCGTCACAATTTTTGAGTTTTGAATAGTGACAATAAGAAAGGAAGTCTGGGAGTCAGTCTTTTTGAAAGCATAGTGTTTGCCTTTGATATCTCAGTTTTAATTTTCCCATCATGAAATAGATGTGATAGTTCTTGTAGGTCCCAATCGTATAAAACAAAGGAAAAGGAAAAGAAGCAAAAGCTTCAGCCATATTCTGTACTTACACACATTCAGGTGAGTATGCCTATTTGGTTTCAGTGACTGGAGCAGTACCTACCTTATAGATGTATTGTGTGAATTAAGGATTTGGCTCAGAGTCTACATTACTTAGATCCTCCTGAAAGTTCTTCTCTGTGAAATGCAAAAGGAAAATAAAATCTTTCTCCCAGCTGTCCAGAATCACAGCAGTATGGCAAATTGTGAGGCCTTGAATGTGTTGACTATGGTATTTCCCCTCCACAGTTAAAAATAGGCAGATTTTAAGAAATAAAAGTTTTGTGAACTTGGGAATTTAATAAGAAATCAAGTTATGCTCACAGGAAAAACTCTGCTCCTTGACATGTCTGTGCATCTTTGATAGTTAGATTATATATTTTTATAGACATGGCTTCTGAGGGCTAGAAGTTGAATATTGAACTATTCATCTAGGAAGATCAAACTGATTTCTTTTGACTTTTCAGTAAGGTGTCACTGAAATATGATTTACTGGGCTGTCAGTTTCGTTATTTCTGGCAGGCATCTCAAAACATCCTATAGGGTCTGAATTAATTTTATAATAATGAGGTCACATCAAACTATGTATCTGAACATTTAGACAATGCTATCCAAACACTTTTGGTCATGCAGTCAATTTTCACTGGATATAATCACATATTAGTGAGATCACAATGTCAATACATTTTCATGGAAATGCAGATTCACTCTGTAGATCTGCCAGCTTGGAATAATTTCTTTCTCAGCAGGATATTTGGGCATGACTTTGATTCCAAAACAAGTAGGAAAATTGAAGGCTATTTTGCTGCTGCTTATTTTTTTCCCATTCCTTCTGGAAAAAAACTGATTAAATCTTTCTCTAACCATTTCTCTCCAGAGGTCTCATTTACTACTAAAAAAATTTAATATTGACTTTGAACTGCAGGATTTTAATGATTACCTGGTTATATTTAACATCCATAAAATGTCTTGTTTTGGAAGCTCAAAATAATTGAAAATATATTGTTTTTAAATTATGCATGCTCTGTAGAATTGGAGCACGATCAGAATGAAATGCTTCCTGTCAAACCAGCTCTCTTGGAAATGGAATTCTTGTATATCATAGTTATTGAGCATACATCTTTGAACAATTCATCTCTCTTTCTCAATGTTAGACTGATTTCTGTGTATCCAGAAACTAGCTACTACAGAAACCAGCATGATTCAGTTGCATCCTCCCTGTAGAGAAGGCATTTATTTGTCTTGTCTTCTGACAGGATAATAACAAAGAACAAGTTAAGTCCATTAATACTATTAAGTGGTCATTTGCAGGGATGGTTCTTTCTAGTCTCTACTGTGACAAAACTGCTCCGCGTACACGTCTGGTCTGCAATGCATGGCTACTATTCACCACCCAATCAGGAATGACCTGAAAAGGATGCATCAGAGATTAATTTTATTTCGTTCTTGTTTGCCTTGGTTCACCATGTTATATGAAATTTGAATGTTTTGCATGTAATTTGGCAAGTAAAAATTAATACCATTCATTAATTTTTATCATCAGATCATGATACGCTCCTAACATAACCACTTTCAGCAATATTATGAGCTATCACTGAAAACTTGAAGCATTAACCATCAATGTAAGTTGTGCCTTTGTGATGCAATGTGATGAGAATCAAACTCTCCAGAGGTGTTCTGACTCCAGCTTAGACCACTGAAATGGTTAGATAACAGTCTGTCCTCTCTGTTTGGCCTTGTTTCAACTAGTTATATTTCAGTAACTGGCAGCAGTGGTGCATAAGGAAAGCAATGAAATGACAATGGAGACATAAAATGGGAATTTTTACCACTTGTGCTTGAAAGGCTGCACTTCCTGGTTTTGTGAAGGTATGTGAACGCCTTAAAAAATCTTTAGAACATCCAGTTGTCGCTCATGGGGTTTACTTATATAAAGGCTAAAGATCCAGCCCAGACCTTTGATTTTTATATCAGCTTTTGCATTGCACTCAGGCAAGTGAGATAGCTACTTCTGTTATTATACATGTTACAAGAGTTAAATTCAGTGCAAATTTATAAATGATCTGAACTAGCACAACCTTGATCTGGTAAGATAGCATGAGGGCTGTCCATAGCTATAAGAGTGCTGTGCTTTTTGGGGTCCCCATATAAATCCTTCCCTACTTCTGAAGCCAAATTCCTTTATCAATTCTGAGATGCCTTGCTAAAGGCTAAGAATGTTCTTTAAATGTTTTATAAGGGCAAACATAAAAAATTTAAACCAAAATAACAAAATGTGAGTGTTTCTAATGCCATTCCAGTACCAACTGCTGCAGCTCATTACAAAAATCACTCAGTATTTCCACCTCAGAATAGCTTCATCCTGCTGACAGGAGAATAGGCTTGTCCAGGCCATTGTGCTGGATGATGTTCGATAGAGTGACAGATGTCCATACTGACTGGGGGCTAAGACTGCTCATGTTTTGTTTATAGGGAGGTCACTCCTAATAGATTCAGTGTGAATTATTTATGTTTGTCTTTATAAAGAAATTAAATATTTATGCATAAGGTTGACTGTGTTTTAAGAAACTCAAGGTTTTTAAACCTACTTTAATTGTCCTATCAAACACAGCAACTAGTCAAGATTTCTTTCACAAAGGGCTGGATTCTGTTTCACTGAAATTAATGACAAAACTCCTATTGAGCTTAACAGTGTAAGATAAGGACCACCGTATATTGTCTGCATAGATATGTTTTATAGGGACCCTAAAACCTCATGACAAAAAAAAATACTAGGAACCCTAGATCTGGTGCACAAGCAAATCCAAAGGCAGACTTGGTACATAAGCAAAATCCCAACTAAATTAATAGGAATTTTATCTGTGATGAGTGGACCTTAGACAATAGAGTGTTGGATCTAAGATCCATCTCTAAGTAAAGTATGCACACTGCTTTATTTTTTTATACACCATCTCTTTGAAAGACTTGGTGCATTAGCTTTTGACATGAATAGGAAGTTCTCTGTTGATATCAGTCAGCATTAGAGTGGGCTCTAAATGAAATATTTAAATTTTACACTTTTAGTACTTCAAATTCATTAGAAAATTTTATTCTGATTCTTCTATAGTATACTTCTCAATTGCAAATTATTCCTTTTAATGTTTTACTCAATCATATGATTAAATGTATCCTCATGCTGCATTCTATTTCTATCACAGCAATTCATAATAAAGATAGCTGAATCTTCAATTTCCCCATGGTGGATAAAAGCATTCAATTCATAACTCTTAAGAAACAAACGTTTAAGCTGGTTTAATGTTTCCTTATTAGCCCCTGCCCTCCAATACACACAGGGACAAATCCCACTTGCTTTCACAACGAAGTTAATAGTTTGCCAAGTCCACAGAGAATACTGAAAATCTAGATGTAAGAGTTAACCTCATTTTGTTTCCCCACTTTATGTGCAAGAATGTGGCAAATCTGGGGCCATAGTGATCCCTGGTATGACTATATTGTCCCCGATTCTATTCTCATCTACTGCAGTTTTTATAACAGTGTAATTCCACAAACCCCAGTCCTCCATCCCCGCAATGCAGAGCCCTAAAGCAAGCAGATCTGGCTCCAGAAGGATCTCCACTAGCACTAGCACCAGGAACTATGGGTGGCCATAGAAGGTCTTTTGCCACCCCTTAATCCTCATCTACATGCATAGGAACCATGGAGCAGAAACAGGATGTAACCAAGGTGTCCATACAGGACCATTGGCAAAATTGCCTCAGGATGGACAACACCTAAGTAATCAATCTATCTTGACATCAGTGTAAGTAAGAAGATAAATAATTAATGGTGATTGTACATTAGAGATGATCTGGCCCATGTTATTCAATGCTGAAAAATATTTCTATAAATTTTACCTTTACTTTTACAACTGCTTCCATTTTAGTTGCCCACAGAAATAGTTTCGGACATGTCAGGTCTGCAATTGCTCGATATTTTAAGGAAATGCATGGGCACTTTTAAAAAGTAAGATTCAGAATACGGATTGATTTTAAAATATTTTCTTAGCTTTGACATGTCTCCTAGCTGATGATGGTGGAATCTTGCTAAGGAAAGATCTCCAAATTTCTTGAGTTCAGTGCTTTGTTGGCAATTTTCCAAAATAGAAAGAAAGAACACAACCTAACCATCTTAGATATAATATGGAGGAGACAGTTGGCAACCTCCATAGTTTGTTCAAAAACTGGATTTTTTAATGCAAATGTTATGATTCTTTTGTCTTAAAAGAATCTGACAAAGTGGGATTTTTCTCCCAAGAAAACTCATGCAATAAATAAATTTGTTAGTCTTTAAAAGTGCCACCAGACTTTTTTTTTTTTTTTAATCCTTCTGATTCCATAGTTGCTTAGTGTTTTAGTAAAGAATAGAATTCTATCCTTGGATTGTTCTTAGCGCTATCCGAAATACTTGACTTAAGTATATATGCATAACTGAAAGTGGCAACAAATTTCTCTTTCATTTTTAGTGATGTTGGAAAAGCAAGATCTTTTCTGGACAACAAAGAAATCTGTTTGAGATCAAACAACAAAATATGAAATTCACCTCATTGCAAAGCAGCCAAGGTACCATTGCAGCCACGTGCTAAGAACTAAATTGATGTGCATGGCCTTGCATAGGTTCTGAACACTGAGGTGAATTTCAACCCATATGATGGAAGGATGGGAATTTTTTCTTAGCCGTCTGAGATTTCACAAATCTTGAACCATTGAACTTTGCCTTTGATTTGCTCTTCTCCAGTCAAGATGTGAAGCAAGTAGACAAATATGCCACCTCCTGTCTATCTGTTCTGATTACTTTTAACAGTATCTGGTGGTTATATTGGTGTCTTAAGTCACTTTCTTCTATGTCCTGCATACCTTTCCCTCTCCTTGCATAACTGAAATGAGCATCTAACTTCTCTGGAATGAATTTTTCTGATCTTTTGGGTGTTTCTTTGTCACTTTGAGAGATTTTAACTTGAGCACGCATAAGGTGCGGCAGCAAGGTTAGGGCCCATCCACCTCCAAAATTTGCATGTCCCAGGAGCCCAGAGAAGGAGGAAGTAGTAGGGTGAATGGGGGCTGGCTGAGTTCCTCGAGCACCCAGCCCTACAGCTGCAACATGCTGATGGAGTCCCACCCATTGCCAAGTCAACAGTTGGTCTGCAAACCAGGTGGGTAGCACTGGGACTCCGGCAGTAGGGAAGGAGAAGCAGCAGCTGTACGAGTGGGGGAAGGAGGAGTTCAGCTGGCAGCCAGCTGTCCTGCTGCTTCTTCCCTCCCTGGGCCACAGGGACACGGAGAGTGCTGCTGATGCTGAAGTGAGCCACTGTCTCCTCGCTGCTGGATGTCCCCACCAAAGGTGTCCCAAAACACTGGGGGGAAGAGTCACAGGAACTTTCCGTTTGTATGTGTTTAGCATGCTCCTCCAAAAAAAATCAAGTTAAAATTCCTGTGCACACCTCTGCTTTAATTCAGTTACCTTCTTCGTTGACTGGCTTAGGTCTGTTAGAATGGAAACTACGTCCGGTGCTTTCCTGTCTCTTAGTGACTGCACTAGGAACATCACCGTTAGGACAGCACCGCTCCCCACACACACAGTTTGCCAGCTGAATTGGGCACCTTGTTATGATTTAAATAGAAGTTTCTCTGTTCCTATGCTAAGGAACCTTCAGGAACTCTTCAGGCACAACAGATAGTGAGGACAAACTGATAGAGACAGCCTATTCCTGGGGAAAGGTAAATATGTGGCTGGCTAATTTGGTTGGCTAATTTGGCTGGCTTTTCCCTAAAGGAAAGCTGCAGAAAAGAAAGGAGTAGTCTGAGATACTGAATGTGTCTGCTCTCTCACTGATAGAAAGGGACAGTGACTTGTATGCTGTCTGACTCGATTTATTTTTTTAGCACTGCACTATTCAGATGCAAATGTGATTCCCCCTTCCCCCAAGATGTATGTTTAGTTTTTCTTTGTGCTTTGGGACAGCGAACATCTATTAGAACTTTATATTTGAATGTGACCTTCAAAATATTACATGTTCCTTTATGAAAAGTATTGGTAACAGAGCACAGAGGTTTTAAAGGAGTGTATATAATTACTGGTAGTTCACATTTTGGGGATATGTTCCACAGTCCTTGTTCAGTCAAAGCTCCCATTGAGTTAAGCCTGTGGAATTCACCTATTTTATTATGGCAAATCATTACAGGTAGAGAAAAATTTCCAAAATACAATGAACAATAGATAGGAGTGTTGCTCAGCTGCAATATATAAATTAGTGCACTGTAATTAATTTATATTCTGATGCACTTCCCCTTAAGTCTGTGGAAAGAGACCATTGACTTCAATGGTAGCTGAGTGGTGGGTAGGAAAATTATCGCACTGCTGATTAATAAGCACAGTAGGCTAAATATGGGCTCATAGTTATATTACTTAAGAAAAGGATGTGCTTAGTGGAGGAGAGTAAACTTAAGCTGGATGCTAGGATATTACCTGAGCCTAATTGAGGGTTTGGGGTGATGGTGTTTGTTTGTCGCAAGTAGACAAAGAAGCTACCTCCCCCATATCTGTTTTGGTTACTCATAATAGTATGTGGTGGTTCTCTTGTAGCAATGTGTGGCCAGTTTCCAGTGATCGACTGAGACCTTGTGGTCCTCAGGTTCTGTGGCCATCACCCTGCTGCATGCTCTCTTCCTCTTGGGGATGGGAAAGAAGATCCTAGGAAAGAGAAAGTGGGAATAGGCTAGTGAGCCCCTTGAGTTATGCGCTGTATGGTAAAGAGTCCTATACCCCTCTACTGGAACCAATTAAGTGCATGGTATAGAAGAGCGTGGATGTTGCACAGGTAGTACCTTCCCCTGTGTTAAAGTAGAATAAAAAGCTGTGGTCTGTTTAATTCCACGCATGTCTTTGTCCTAGCCACTGAGTCCACAACAATCTGCATTTTGGCCTTGTGCCCTACATAACACAGAGTTGCATCTCATAGGTATCTAATTCTGGGTGAAAGGGAACATTTCTTCCCAAAACTTTTCCATCAAAAATATTCAAGTCACTCCATTTGCTAGCTCTTTACTCCTTTCACATTTGCTCATACAAATGCTGTCACTAAAGCAAACACATAGGTCTGGTTTATCTCTTTTTCTTTTTTCCTCTTCATGTTCTCTTAAATTAAATCTGAGCGAATGACAAGGGGCAAGCATCTCCTACTCCAGGGACTTTGAACTAGGGTCATTTCCATTAGACCTAAATGAGACCCTAAAAGAAAATTGAATTCATATCCCAAAACACTACAGTGTTCTGAGTCCTCAGTGAACCTACTAGTCTGGTGGAGCAGGAAGCAATAAGAAAGTGGTTTTGAAAATCATCTACCTTTAAAAAGTTTTCTTTCTTTCTTTGAGATGTAACATGAATCTTAACCTGTGTGTCTGCAGGCAGAAACATGTGGTTTGGGTTGTGTGTGTGTAGCGGTTTGGGATGCTTCTGGTTCTGCCAAATCCAACGAAGGGGAAGAAAAGACCTATTCATTGTGCTGGTGTTTCAGAAAAGCATTTAAATGAAATGAGCTGTGAGCTGGAAGGTTGGAGAGCACATGGGTAGGAGGTATTTGGCTCAGATGGCTATTTGGCGTTTCCATGAAAAGTTAACTAAAGGCTGATACAGAATGTTTTAAATATCAGTGTGTAAGGGGGAGTTGACTAAAATGCTGATTGCTCTACTTACTCTTTTACCAAATGCAGGCGTTCTCCGGTTTGGTGCCTTAGTTGGAAAAAAAAAAGGGAGGTTCATAGAACTGTTTGGAGATGTGTAGTAATCTGCATGAATATATTAACATATTTTCTCTGTACATATAGTACTCCTGCAGGATTTTATACTGTGTGTCCCTGAATTGTTGAACTATATAGGAAATTTTGAGTACAATGGGGGACATTTAACCTCTTAATTGGGGAAATGGAAGTTTTGTTAGAGAGAAGAAAGACAACAATAAAATAAACATATTCTTACCTTAAATTGGAAACGTGCAGAATAAGCAATTGATCGCTTTGGGATTTGAAGAGCAAAAATAGGAATATTGAAGCATAAACAAACTTGCAAGCTCTATTCTGAATACATACTTGCTATACATTGTCAATTAATTGCATGTTGCCAAGTTCCAAAGGGGTAGCCATGTTAGTCTCATTCAGCAAAACAAGCAAGGAGGCCTGTGGCATGTTAGTCTTTAAGTGCCACAGGACTCCTTGCGTATTGTCAATTAATTGTGTATTTACTAAGGCCTAATTTCAAAACGCTGGGCAATTTCTAAATTAGTGCTAGAAAAAGATGGATAGCACTGGGAATGGCAGTTTACACAGAACAAAAGTGACAAAGGCCATGGCTAGGCTAGTGTGCGGATGTTGATTGGGAATGGCTGTGAGTGATGCAGGGCGACGCAGACTTGAGTTTGGGACTCTGCACTTCCCCACAAGAGGGCCATTATAGTACTCCATGGGAAAATAAATAGTGTTTGCATGTATTGCCAAATCTCCTGAGTGTATCATGGATGACAAAGTTTTAAACATGAACCCTAAACACTCAACACCTGGAAGGCAAATAAAAAGATAAATACAAAGAATAACTTTAAAAAAACCACCTGATTTGAACTCTCTCCCTCAGTTGTTGAGGACCTGGCTAATGCTTTCAGAATTTTTGAGCTTGATATTATGCCATTGCTCTCATTGAGTATTAGGCCCAAGCATGGCAGCCTTACATTGCACGAGGGGGGGGGGGGCTTCAGGGGAGCCCTGACAGTGGAGGCTGCAGCCAAGATGCACTGAATCAGAATCATGCTCATTTGATCCATGTACGTCATGTTTCAGTGTCCGTACCAAAAGGCACTATTTTATCCCTGCGGTTTTTAGAGTCAGGTCTTGGAAATAGGTATGCTTCCTAGACGGTCAAACGTGTTGCATTTCTCATAACCCCTATTTTCCTGTTTACTGCAAGTATCTGTAACTGCCCACATACAAAAATACCATCTGTTGCACCAGGGTCACCTTTGCAAACCCAGCCTAATTCTGGGGAGAAAAAGTCCTCAAGGGACAGAGAAACCTCTACACTCATAAAGGAATAAAAGCTGTCCCTGAGAGATCAGTGAGCTAGGCCATTGAACCACACCTCACCCCAAATCTGTCACACCTACAACAGGACTGCCAGTAATAAAACCGTAAAATACCTGTGATACTCAACATGAAAAGCAGCAATAAACATCTTAAAAGAGAGAGCTTTTGACACAAGTAGATGGCATTGGAGACTTTTCTCTGATCAGAAAAGTGGATTGGAAATCTTATGAAAAATAAGTCTTGACTAATTCTGTAGAGTTCATTTTATATTTCCAGGGGGAGGTAATAGCCTTCTTACACAAGTTTGCAGCTATCCCTTTGGAAATTGGCTGCTACGGTCAGTTTTTCTTTTAGTCACAGTTTCATTGCAGCGAGATTTCTGCAAAACACCTATAGTTGAAATCATGGCTCCACTGAACGGGACTTCTGCCACTAACTTCAGTGGAGCCTCGTTCTTCTGCATTTTGGGTGGACTGGAAATAGGTTTAGAGCTGACCACCTTTGTCAGTGTTTCTACACTTCTGCCTCTATTAGAGATCCAAAAAGTGCAGAAACACAAATAAATGAGAGAAGTTTGCTGGATTTTTTTTTTGAAGAGATAAAATTTGGCTCAGATCAGGTTTTGACTAGCAGATTCACTGGTCCCTACAGAGTGCTTAACAGCAGGATGGCTGGATTATAGTAAAAATACAGCTGAAAATGGTCTTACTAATGCTACTATAAAGTATAAAATATTCAATTAAAAGAAAAAATAATGAAGACTTTATTAAATAAATGAGCATGAGCAATGCATATTACTGAACCCCAAGGGCAAGAGTGAATCTTGTACCAACAATAATGCAGGTTCTGTGCATATATTATGGATTATATTCTCTTTTTAGTGCACATGCATTAGCGTTAATAGGCATAGAAAAGAGGATAGATCCATTTACAATGTTACCCAATATAAGCAACAAAATTCATTAAAATCCAGTCACACGATGACATTTTTGACTCCTGGAATGAGACCAAATATTCATGATGCAAGGACTTAATGGGGAAAAAATTCTTATAGAATGTTAACAAAAAGATCAAAATTATTTCAGTTAGAACTGGAATTTACTTACCAATGGTGGGGGGTTGTTTTGTTTTCATCTTGTAAATAAGTGAACAGTTTGCTGAAATAATTGACATTTGGAATTAGGCGCTCAGATACTGCAGTGATGAGAATGGTATAGGAACCTGTATGGAATAAAGTTCATACACTGGCTAGTAATAATTGGTTTCATAATATCATTTTCTTTCTTTCTTTGTACGAGCAGATTGCTTATCATTGGAAATAAGGCTTATATGACTTCTTGTGCTGCCAGGGGTCTGGTGGGTGGGTGGGCTGGGAACCCATTCCCCACTCTCCATCCTGTAGTGTCTGCTCCTCCTGTAAAAAGCAGACCAAATGTTATATAGAGGTTTGTAACTTTCTGTCATTCTCACAGTCACTGACATACATTAATGTCATGCTCAGGCCCAGTTAGTCCTCTCTCTGAGGGGTGTAGTTAAATACTTATCTTGGGTTGCTGAATTGCCTCTGTGCCCAAAGATCTGAGGCAGGAGTTAGAGGAGTCTCATGCTATGCCTCCCCAACCCTCCCACGCCCCTGGTGTCAAGCAGAGGCACTTTCCATGAAAAATATGCCACTTCTGCATATGTGCAAGCAAGCTTAAAATTCACTTCCAGCAAGGCTGCGTGTGTGTAAAATTGATTACTTGTGGTAAGAGCTAGACTCAGGAAGCAATGTGCTGTGCATAACCACAATGGTATAAGCCCTGCTTATGAACAATATGTCATATTCTTCAATCCCTGCACTCGATGCTGTGTTTATTAATGAATTACTTACACATATACATGTATACAGATCTCTGTCTTTGTGCAGCACTCTCCAAATACCCTGAAGGGCTACAGGCAATGAATACAAGAAGATGGAAAAACAGTCACCATTCAGTTTAAAATTTGTGCCTTTTTTCATTGAGAACTATGAAGTTTAGGCTGCTCTGTACGGGTATGAGGAGAGAATTTGGTCCATAATAATATAATGGTATTAAAAATTAGGAAATATCTGTAGAGATTATAGAGAACCAAAACATTATGGGGCTATATATACACTTCCAAGTTTGTTTGAATTAAGGAGGCTTAATTCGAACTTAGTATCTGTCTACTAGGCTTTCATTAGTTCAAACTATGGATTTCCTTAATTCGAACTAATGAAAACATAGTTTGAACTAGTAAGATGTGCCACTTGGTTTGAACTAAACCCTTAATTCAATCATTAGTTTGAACTAAGGATGATGTAGACAAGGATTAATCCTTAGTTTGAACTAAGGGCAGTTAGTTCTAATTAACAAAGTGGAACAAGTCAAACTAACATTAGTTTGAATTAGTCTACGTTGTTAATTTGAACTAATAAGTTTGAGTTTAGTTTGAACTACTCTAATTTATTAGTTCACTAGGAAAAGTTAGTGCAACTTTGTTAATTTGAAGACATAGCCTGGATGGAAAGTGAACACGAAAGTGTCTTTATTTTCTCCTTGTGCAGATTCATACATCATGCTCTGTGCTCCTACTGGCCATTTTGAAAGTGACTTTAAATGTTTACAACAATATCATTTTAAAAATCACCTTTTGTTCGTTACTGCTTTGTATGGGCATGTAACTGCTGTTCAAATCAATGGGAATCTTGATGCATAAATAGTGGAAGCTGAAGTCCAACATCTTTCTCCATGAAAGAAGATCCTGAAAACTGAAATGCTTCCTAATTATTAATAGATGATAGAAATGAGATTATTCATAGTTATCCACTTTAAGCAGTGTGAGAGCAGCTAGAGGTTAAGAGGCAGAACAGAATACTCTAATTATGAAGTAAAATTTCTACTTGACTGAAGAGTGAGTAACCAGAGAATTAATTAAAAGTGCTAATAATAATAATTACACATGATAACATTATTTCAAATGTAAAAGATAATGAATTTAAAATAAGGAGTGTTGTGAAAATACCGAGCTATCATCACTGCTATTAATTTTGTGTTCTCTCAAATACTTTTTCTGCATATACCTTGGCCCCTTCCCCATAATCCTCATAGTGCCCCAGGCAGGGGGTTGCCTGGAATAGACTATGCAAGACAGATAAGGCTAGGCCTGCAGAACTGAGGATGAACAAGTAATGATCTGAAGGCTTCTCTGCTCCTTTTCCTCTAGTCTGGGGGCTTTCCAGTAAAAGGGCGTGCAGGAGAAGCTGCCACAGAGGGAGGGAGTCCTTGTGAGTTGGGATCTATAGATGCTTTGGCTGCTGAAGTTGCATGGATTCCAGAAGATCCCTGCAGATTCTGGCTATCTTGGGTTGTGTGGGCAGGGTCAATGCTCTGCTGTGGGAAAGGGAAAATCCATCCTTTTCTTTTACAGAAACCTCCCTTCCCTGACAATGGGATGATTACGGAGAAATGTCTGCAAAAACAGTTTGGATGAGATTTCTTCTCCTTTACCCACTGATTTGCCGTGGAGAAGGTCTTCACATAGCTTTAACAAGTGCATCACACTGCATCCCATCCACTCAGTCAGACATTCGAATCGCACTTGCTGCAGCCATTCCTTGTCACCCAACTCCTGTCCCCGTAACAGTAGCCTCAGCAGTCTTCCCCCGCTCATGTACACTGGTATCAGCAAACGTGATGTTTGATAATACCAGCTATCACTGTGGTTATGCTGTGAATTCTTCTATGTTATGCTGACAAACATCTGGCATAGGTCCATGAGCATAACCAAGAACAGCATCTGCACATAAACTTTTAAAATGATTGGATTTCCCCACCCACCCCCTGTCTCTCATGTTTATAATCTGTATGTTTCTACTTTTATTTGGTCTCCAAGTACAGTTAAGTTATTGAGAGAAAGAGACTGGGACATGCCTTTGGGCATACAAAGTGAAAAAGATATGTATATTTGAGTCAGGATACACTCTCATCTATCCATTGGTTGAGCTTAAGGTCTTCGGGTTTGACTCTGTACCCCTCACCCCCTTTACTCAAAATGAGTTGAATTGACTTGCACGAAAATTGCGCTCGTTGAGTTCCAAACACAGAACAGTACCAACATAAATATTTTCACAGAACCCAATGGGAGTGCTTGTGGGAGGCCTAAAGTTAGCAGAACTGAGATTGCCAGGATTTTGTTCAATAACATTAAGCAATATTCTCTTCTATATTGTTACACTCCCTAATCCTTGGTAGTAGAGGTCTGTCACTCTCAGCTGTATGTGAAAACAAGAGGATATATTATAAGGATTTTTATTAAAGTGGCATTTTCTTTTCACTATAAACTCTTCCTTGCAAGATGTCAGTCTCTCTCTCTGTTCCTGCTCTTTGCAGGAGGCACTGTTTATTTTTAACTTTGCAAACAAACACTTACATTTTTTATAAAGCCTTTAAAATGTTATCCTACATATAAATGGGTTGCACTTTGCCTCTCAGCTGATCAAGACTATCACCTAATTAAACAGCTTTGTGTTACTGCCATAGGCTTGGAAAGAAATGAAATAAACAAATAACCAAACGATCTTATTTCCATAAACCGTCCGACTTTGGGGCATTAATATTTCAGTCATTTCAAGAAAGAAGCTATTACTCTCATCTCCTGGTAGAAGCTGAAGTGATGTTGAATTTGTGGAACTCTTTCTCCTGAACTCATAGTGAAGTTTTACCACAGCACCATGTGAGGGAGGCCTATGTATCTGGATGGTGGGTAAGGAGTAAAACTGACATCCTGACCATTTGATTTGGTATTTTTCATAATTGATGGAAGGGTGTTGCAGGCCTCCAGCTCAAATGTCAGCTCAATAATGATGTTCCACTGAACCTCAGTTCCCACTGCTGAAGAGCCATCTGGCTCCTCTGTTTGCTAAATATCTGTTATCTACCATACAGATCTTTTGTGAGACTTAATTAGCTAATGAGCCTCCAGTGTAGAAAGCCCATCTGGAAGAGGATTATAATGACTTAAGTTGCCCGCAACATGCTCTTTGCTAGGGGACTGCACTATCAAGCAGTGTAAGCCCCCAATATGGTGAAATAACAAGAGAAAAAAGTGTGCGTTCAGCACAGTTAATGAATTCACTGGCTCAGCACCTCCCCTCCTCTGGTGGGTTTTCTGTGTAGTCCTTGGCAGAGATTAAAATATCCCTCTGCACCGGAAACCCTCAGGGAGCATAAAGATGGCAGTGTCACGACATACACTTGGGGGAATCAATCCAGGGCCTAGCAAGATGGGCTGGCAAGAGCCGTCCTTAAAGTGCTCCAGGTTACTCAGATAAAAGGATCTAATGAAGTTCAAAGCATCCTTTTGTTTATTAATCCTCTGATGTCTGATGTGCTCAGGGACAGATCCTCAGCCACTGCAAGCCCCTCCTGCGCCACTCCATTGATGTGTTCCTTGATTTACGCCAGCTGAGGATATGCCCCATAGATTTTACAACAGAGTTCATTTGAATTGACCCCCTCAGCAATGCAACAGCATTCATAAGTCACGGTGCTAAAACAATGATTAGTGCCAGACTCTCTGATATGCATATATTCCTTTTACCTTCAGGTCTCTGTACAATATGCATGTGCATCTTAAAGATTCATAAAATCACTTTTGTTCAGTTTATGGAATTTCTTTTTTAACTTTGTTCTGAAGAAAGAAAATGCACCAAAATGATCAAATTCTATGGCCGCCTTATTCAATAAAGCTTCTTCATATGTGTGAAAATATCTCTCTCTCTCTTCCTATTTCACAATGCCCTGGAGGAACTTGCAAGTCTACAGGAAGATAAAGCCAGTTCTAAAAGAGACATCTAGGGTAATTTTTTTTAAATAAACCGTAAATCCTGTCCTTAAAAAATGGAACAAACAAACAAACAAAAAAAGCCTATTGCATAACATTCTACATAATTACCATAGTTGACCAATAAAAGAACATAATATGAGATATTTGCATTACAAGGAGGGATGAAATATTTCTCAGTATTGTTTGCATGGGGATAATTTCCATTTTCTTCTTGTGATAGGATGGCTTGAAACTATTCCCTTGTCACATAGTGTATAGTTAATCTGGCCCTAAATTTAGAAATGTTGGTAACCATCTTTTGATGGCAATATTGTTTGACAACTCTGCATTTGAATCTCACTCAAAAAGAGCATCTGATTGTGCTGGATGAGCAGAGAGATAAAATTGTAGTAAAAGAGGATTTTAAAAATATATGCAATCTTACTGATGCAAAAAAGAAAAGAAAAAAAAACCAGTCATACCTCTCCATTTTTCATCTAGAAACTGTTGTCTAATTCCTAAGGAATTTTAGTGCTCTTCATTTATTCATGATCCAACATAAGGTAAGGGACTTTCTCTCTCAAATAATAGCTCATTTTCAAGAATTGCAGGAAATTCAATGCATGCTTTCTTTCAAGTATAGTGAAGTGTTGAGAAAGTAGGTAAGATGGCATGTAAGTTCTTTGATGAACACTTAAGTTCTTTGAATGCCATGAAATTACATTAGTGTGTGGTCAGAATCAGGCGCATGTCATCACAGTTGTCTTCAATACCTGGAAAACCAGTAATGTGTACCTTCCCCTTACCCCTCCTTACGGAAAGGAAATGTGATAGCCAGACAGCTGTGTTCTGCATTGCCCTGCACCATGTGTACTTATTCACACCAGGACTAGACAAGATGCAAGGCAGTGGAGAAAGATTTGGGGAATGGTGCATTAAGGCACTGCTTCAAAGCCTACTGAAGTCAGTTTGTCTTATTGCTTTCAGTTAGTTTTGGCTCAGATTCTTAGTAAATTAAATAAATACTAGTAAAAGAAACTCTGTAATCATGCTACCTTTACATTTTACTTTGATTTCTTCAAGGAAAAGGACTGATGATTTGAAAAGTCAGCACTAGGATAGTGAAAAATCTTTGCAGGTCAAATAGAAAATAATCAAAATTGTAGGGGTTTGCATTGTAAGGAGCTTGACAAATTGATGCAGTCTACACACCTTGTGGGCAACCTATCGCAAGAACTTCACAGGGGTGAGAATGGATAGGAAAGAACGAATTTAAGAGAGAAATGGGAATGTCAGAGTTAATCTCAGTGACCTTTTACATAACTCCTCAGAGATGGCTTCCTATTTAACCACCCTTCCACCCAGCACTAAATGCAAAGAAATGCTCTCACAGAGAGGACATAAAATAAGCATTTCTAAAAGGTATTTTGTCAAGACTTTTTTTTCAACTGAGTTTATTTTTGAAATAACATAGGCCTAAGGCAGCAGGATCTTAGTACTGCCATTTTAATAAAATAAATCAGCCCTTAGTATGATAACCTTGAAATCACATGAAAGGCAGAGTCTTTCAAATGGAGGTCAAATTCAGATCTGGACCAGTCTCCAGTTGGGTGAAGCCACTTTGCCTCACCTCATCATCAGGGTATCCTCTAGTGGGTGGGATCAGCCTACCAGCTTCTTAACCCACCCTCTTCACTGCTGTCTTGATTTGGAGATAGCCTAGGATCACTCTTCTTTCGTGCCCTCTGCCTATTTGATTCATCATAGGTTCTTCAGAGTAGCGGGCACAAGTTAGAACAGCCTAGGCTATAAAGTGCTCTGCATCTTCAGAGCTCTGGGCATGTGCAAGCAGTCCTATACTAATCCACACATTAGGCACGGTATGTCAGTAAAACAAACCAGGACTCTGGTGGCACTTCTAAAGACTAACAAATGTATTTATTTGTATGAGCTTTCATGGGGAAAAAATCCCCACTTCAGCAGATGCTTGAGGATGGGGAACTGACAGAATGGGAGCAAAATAAATGCAGGGGAGTGTACGTCATAGGATCAGGATGAACTGTTACAGCAAATCAAAGCAGTTGTTTATAGTCAAACAGTGAATGACACCATATAGGAGGGAGGTTGGAATGGAAAGGAAAGCAAAATTACCTGTTGTGCTAGGGGAAAAAACATACTGGTAGTCTCTATTCAGCCTTAGGCTGGTGGTATCAAATCTGCAAATGAATTCCAATGTATGTAAATATTAGTTTAGTTTTGTAAATGGTAAAATTGAGACATAAACTAATTAAGTGACTTGTCCAAATCCACATGAACCAGTAACAGGCCTCAGACTAGGCCTCATGCTTAGCAAGCTAATAACACACCACTGAGAGAATTGCAAGTTTATAGTAGCTGTGGGCCCTGCTATTATCTTCTGCTGCACTGAAGTAAGTCTGCTAACTTTTCCTGCATTTGCAAGCCAAGAAAAGGAGCCTGGAGCAAGGTACAGTGCTGGCCATGCCCTTCGCTATTAGTGCAGACATTAAATGATTCACATTTCCTATTTATTTTGAGGAAAGGGAGCACTAAAATCAGTTACTAAGAAATTAAGAAGGCTATACCTCCTCTAAGATGTGTTTTATTAAGCAAGCAAAGCATAAAACCTTCACACTGTCTGTGATTGATTAATGACCTTTTTCAAAGACCCTAATAACAGGAACAATTGAAGACTATTGGAACAATTAAGGAGTTTCTGCACAGGCAGTTCACTTATCAAAATGACTTGGACAGTCATTCAGCTGGATCATTGCACCTTATACCTTAACTTCTGTCAAATCAAGTATAACAGCCCACCCATGAAGACTATTTTAGGCACATCAGCAAAATGCCACACTGAACTTTTAGCGGCAATTATAGGTATAAAAGATATTGGCCTTGCGGTGATTTAAGATGAACTCTCCAACAGCATCTGTGCAGACACTAATATCCTACCATTTACTATTTTGCCTTGTCTTACAGGTATTAGCAGTTAAATCATAGTAGCATTTTTCCGGATAAAACCCACGTTTTTGAAAGAGTAAATGCTAAACGAATTGGAGTGACAGTGTTTTTATGTGGAAAGTCTTGCTTTGAAATAGTGATTATTAATGGAGGTAATTTGAGGGAGGGAATAAGAAATTTAGACCAGATGGCTGCAAAATGAAGTATTCTACTGGCTGCTAATTTCTGCTGTCCTAAAAGTATCTTTTTTAACACAATAAAAGTAATGATTGTTATTTTTTACTGTTACTTGATCAAAATATCTTTACCACTGTCCCATTTTTTCCAGCACTTCTATTAACCACAGTGAAGTAGTTTTACATCCTGTTGTTGATTGGCTTCATAGTCCACTCCTGCTGAATTTGCTCATCATTTGTAAACCCCTCATGAGGACAATAGATTTTGCTGTTCCTATTTTTTGAGGGGGGGGTCATTGTAAAGAGGTCAGCAAGACCTTTTATGGTTCATTTCTTTTCTCTCCTTCTGGAAACAGCTGTGTTTTTAACAGCTTAAAGTATGGAAGGGTGTATTTCCTGCCAACATCTGATTTTGGGTAATCCCAACGTTTCAGGGAGAGTAGCTGCATGATATCTCTCATGCCTGGAATTAGTTGGCTATCTACAGTGGGCTTGCAATATTAAAGGCTATAATATGGCCAAGTCTTCAGCTGGTGGAAATCAGCATGGCACTGCTGAAGTTACAGGGATACCCATGAACCCCAAGTGAGGATCTGACCCTACGGCTGGAATTCTGGCCTTACTTTTTTAGATATGTTTATTTGACAACTTTTGGTGTCATTTGAACAACAAGGAAGCACATGTATCTTGTTACCCATCGTGTAACAGATACAGCTTTTGTAAATCATGCAGAAGCCTGGCTAATAATCACCAGTGCTAATTCAGCTTGTTGATTTTTCTGTTTTTATTCAGTCCTTTAAATAATTGTTTAAAGTTTCTGATGAAGCCTATTGACAATGAAGATATTGAAGTTTAATGAAAGAGAAAATCAAGATGAGATCACATCTATCAGATGTGAAGTTTAAGCTTCAAAGACGTAAGACCTTGTTTGAGAAGGATTTTGTTAACACAGCTCACACTATGAGTATCCTACAGGAGACTGAACACTGCATGTTTGAGGATATTTGAAAGTTGCATTTTGTAGAATAAGTCATAAAAATTGTCATTCTTTTTTTCATGAATGAAATACTTACATATTTGCTAAATGAAAATGTCCATTCTCTTCATCTAATTTTGGTAACCTGTGGCAAAAATAAATAAACAAATAAATTGACTCCCAAAATGTTTTCAATTTTTTTTCCAAGAAACAAATACTAAAACACTTTTGCTTTCAAGTGGCTGGCTTGTTGAGAAAATGAAAATGTCCATTCTTTTCATCTGAGTTTGGTAATTTGTGGGAAGAAAATAACACCTCAAAATGTTTTTATTTTTTCAAGAAACAAATAATAAAAGAGTTTTGCTTTCAAATGGCTGGCTTGCTGACATAAATGTGAAAAATTCTACCTCCCATCCCCCCAAAATGAACTGTGTTTCCTTTAGAACTATTACTGAAAAGTTAAATACATTTTTTTCCATAATCTCTCATTTGCATTTTAAAGAGCTAATTTTCTATTCCTTCGATACTCAACACTCCCATAGATTTCAGCAGAAGCTGTGAGTGGATGAGAAAAGTATGAAAGGTTGTTGGATTAAGAAGACTATAGAGAAATACAACAGGTGAAAACCTGGCTCCACTCTAGTCATTTGGAGTTTTGGCATTGAATTCAAGGGGCTAGATCCCTTAAATATGGTGATTTTTCGTGGGCCAAGTCAGCAAGATCCAGCACTGTAACTGTGTTGCATAGAAGCTGAAATTTAGCAAGATGAAAACTGTCACTTAGAATATGTTTGTTAAAGCATCTGTCACAACGAGGCCTAATCTAGCAGTGGCTGTTTGGTGCTATTTGAATATAAACATTAAACAATTCCCAGTAAAATATCACATTTTATCCATAAATAAATGTTAGAATGTCTGAGTGCCAATTACAAATGAAAGATGTTACCAAACATAAAACAATGCTAATACACCATACCGTTATACCTGTGATACAAACTCTTCTTATGACTAAGGGTATGTCTTCACTGAAGCAGCCGTGGGGATGATTGAGTAGATCATGGATACACCTCCTGGAAAGGATTATTGACCAAAGGGTGTCTTCCATTACTCGGCGCAATGAGCACTTCATGGTATGCAACGTAAACTAGTTGACAGGAAGTCCACAAGCTACATTATGTATACTTAGTCCACATGCTCTAAGCCCATATTCTTTAAACCATGTTTAATTTGAAGGAAACTGTTTGCGCTAGAGGGAAGTCTTTGTGATGTATTAGGGGGTTGGGATATTTGCCGAAAACATGCAATGTAATGTATTTTTTTCTTACTCCACTGCTCTGTTTTCTCCTTTCTCTTTACATTATTTTAATTTTTTTTATGAACTTAAAAAGGTTCACAATATTTGAGTGATTATTTTTAAAAGCAGCAAAATGATTGATCCATTTTTCAATGATAAGACATTCATATGATGGAATTCATATGATGGAATGCATTCTCTTTGTAGTCCTCAAATCCACTTTTTCTCAGTAAACTAACATCTAAGCAAGGACTGCAGGATGGAGCCCCATGTCGAGGAAAAACAAATAGGCAACAAAGAACATACCCAGACTCCAGTCTGGTCAGGCAACTTAGAAAGGGTCTCAGCTAGCAACAATATTACCAGCTTAAGGAGCTAATTCTGGATCGCTGTGGCCTGTGCAACAATGCATAAAGACGTACAGTTAGGCAGAGATGAATCTTTCAGAAGAAGGTGACACATTATGGTCCTGCTCCATTGCCCTCTGAAGTCAGTAGAAAGAAGATTGGCAAACTGCAAACTCACTTACCATTGGATGTGTGGTGCCTCTTGAGGAGTTACTGCTATTTCTTTGGCTTCTTTAATTTTCATTACCACCAACTAGAGTTTATAGGATTTTTCACCACTCCATATGCACTTGTATGCACATTACTGCATGATGCATAATTTATTTATTGCCATCTTAATCTTTTTTGCGATGCCCTGTTCTTTCCATAAAGGGCTCCAGCTACAGTTTTAATTTGCTTGATGCTGACCTTATAGTCAACTCTCTAGCTAGGTGGAAGGTAGAAACATCTTGCTCTATCCACTAAATTAGGGGAACTTTTTGTCCACAAGAGACACTGGGTTGCTTTGCTGGGTGCATGCAATATAAATCAAAGGAGGAGGCATTATTAATAAATAAGGCATTGGGTAGACTTTGTCTGGAAATCTTGTTTAAAGCACTGATAACTATCCAATAGCTTTTTTAAAAAACGTATATAATTGCCTTTGGGGATTGCAACACTCCATAACTAGAGCTCAAGTCTCAGAGAGAGTGAAAACATGGCTAGAACTGGGGTAAACTTTTTGCAAGAAATAATTTAGTCACAGAACTTGGACCCTTTTCTTTCTCTTCTTGATTTGTTAGTGAACATTCTGTGTTTATGAATTGTTTCATCACACATAATTATTTAGTGATTGTTTATGTGAATATACCTCAGCCTATGGGTTGTTCATGAACTCTTGGCTCTCAGGATTGCTTTGATACAGGCCATCTGAAACTCAAGCTGTTTGGTTTTGTCACCAGTGCCACATAGCATTGTTTCTGCTCCTTCACTGGATGAGCAACACTCACAGAGTCACAGATATGAACTGCTGGGGAAGGCAGGAAGATGGTGGGCTAGGTTGTCAGAGGGTATATATTGTATAGCGTTGCTGCTGAAGCTATGGCTTGAACTCCATTGGAGCTATGCTAATTTATGTTATTTGACAATCTGGTCTTGTGTTCTTTCCATGAATATCCCGTTACATATTCTTGATAATTATCGCCCTGGGCCAGAGCCTCAGCTGATGTAAAATAATGCAGCTCCCTCAAACACAGTGGAATTGCATACATTTCCACTTGCTAAAGATCTGGGCCATTCAGTAGAATATCTGTGGACTGGGAATACCGGAGGGTCAGAAATGCAACTGAATCAAAAATATTTTAAAATGTTGGTGTATATTTATAAGCAATTGTTTGTATTCTTTGTCTGACTGTAATCCAGAATTTGGACCTGGTGAACCTACCTAATACAATTTCTGTCAGGGTCTCTCTAATGTGATCTCATTTTTCTAGATGTGCACAAGCAATAAATAAGAAAATTTATACTCTAAAAGACAAAAAGTTGACATTTTAGGGAGTCCTGGCTAGTATTATTGCATGTGACAGAATAACAAATTACTTTAGGATAATTTACCAATTTGGATAGTTGTCACCTCAAGGAGCACCAGTGCATTCAGGAGAGAACTGGATGAGGTTTTGAACAAGGAATGGAGGGGGTACTCTGTAGAGAAATGGGAAAATGGAAATGAGGAAATAAAATGGGCAAGGAGGGGCAGATTTTCTAAATGTGTGTCTGTATTTTGCTATTGACGAAGGCAAAGCATGGAGAGGAAAAATATATTTTTAAATTCTTTTTCATCAAATTATAATGATATTTTGAGTTGTGTCATTGGAAAGGCAGCAAACTCTGGATCTTCATTTAGATGCAGATAAAAAGCATGTCTGATGAAGCAGGATTTTCTCCCATGAAAGCTCATGCCATAAATAAATGTGTTTAGTCTTTAAAAGTGCCCACAGGACTCCTTGGGTTTTTTTTGTTTTTCCCTCGAGCTAGACTAACAGGGCTGCCGCTTTGGAACTTGCCAGAGAAATAGTCATTCTGTCCATTGACCAGAAAATAATCTTTGGTTACTGCTGGTCAGCTGACTGACTGATTAGTATATCCAGTATGTACAACTGTCAGCTCTTAGACTATGTCTATATTAGGAAAAGTTAGTTCGGACTTGTTATTTTGAACTAATAAGTGTGAGGTTAGTTTGAACTAACCTCGACCTTATTAGTTCAAATTAAAAACATGGACTAATTCAAACTAACATTAGTTTGAACTAGTCCACTTTGTTAGTTTGAACTAACCGCCCTTATTACTTACTAAGTTCGAGCTAAGGGTTAGTCCTGGTCTTCACTGGACTTAGTTCGAACTAACGCTCAAACTTAGCACTTAGTTCAAACTAAGCACCGGTAGGTTACTAATTTGAACTGAGTTCTCCTTAATTCAAACTAAGGACTTCCTTAAGGCTGATGTAGACAGGTCAAAAGTTCAAATTAAGCCTCCTTAAATTTAACTAACTTGCCAGTGCAGACATAGCCTTGGAAAGCAATGATTAGGGAATTCAAAAGAAACTGTTATTTCTTTGAGAGTATTTTCGTCTTGTTGTATGTTCATTTATCGGTCATTGAATAAGATCTTTTGTCCAAAGAATCAGGAGTGCAAACTACCATTGCTGGACTCATGAGCAACATCAAATTCCCTTCAAGACATTCATTAAAACTGGTCCTCTGTAGCTGATGCTATTGAGCCTGGCATGCAAAAAATGGTCATGGTGGCATGGATAACAAGTAGAAAATAGAATTTTGACCTAACAAAAGGTTAGATGGTCTGGGTACTGGTGTAGCAGAATGGGGGTGATAGGCTTTTGTGTGTGTCAGACCCCTAAAACATACATGTATCCCTCCCCAGCCATTTGCAGCTTCCCAAGCACTCTGCTTTCGTCCCTTAATCGGTTAAAACCCGTGCTGGACTGAGGAGCTAGACCTGTGGAGTAGGTGAGCTAGTGGGGGAAGGCCAAGAGGGGAACCTAGTAGCTTTTGCATACTGGCTTCAAAGATTGCAGGCACAACATCTATATACTCCTCTGTACTGGAAAAATACTTCTAAGTAAGGCTATAATTAGTGGAGGAAACCCAGGCATTGCAACCCAAATGCAGACATGGTGTCTGGGAACCAGAGTGGAGACAAAGGGTTCCAGAGGCGGCATGGAAGAAACCTGTAAACTATCACTCGTGTCTATACAAGGGGATGGATGAGTCAGCCTTTAATTCCCATATGGAGTAATCTACCACATGACTAAAAAGAACACTGGGAATTTCAACATTTAGCTAGAAATATGCATCTGTCATTCTTTTGTTGGTCACTCACCAACCTGGATAACAGAGAATATAGTGACAAAGAAAGGAAAACTGCGAACTATGGGAGTGGGCTGGGAGAATACTGTTCAGCTGAAGAATGCTATTGCAGTCTGTTATATTATTAACCTAGGAATTACCATGAAGTATATTAAGGTTCCTGGTGTTAACAAAAATCTCTAATTAAGGACATTATAGGCATCATGATCTATTGGTGTAGTGGCCTATAGGCTAACTATTTTAATATGAAGGCCCTCTGGCAAATTTTCCAGCTACAAATCTTTGAGCAGGACGAGCCTGTATTCTGAATCTCATCTCTGAAGCATAAATGTTGCAATTAGAAATTCAGAACTCTTTACATCCTAGTAACCATGCATAAAAATTAATTCAAGCAAAACGTAATTTAGAATAATAATAACATGCTTTCCTAATATTTCCTACATTAATCATGGTTAAGTCAGTTACTATAGCAGCGCACTGCTGGATTTTATTGAAAATAAAGTAATTCACTGTGGTACAAGTTCTCTTCAGAGAGCACTACTGTTTATTTAAGAGAGAGAAGTGTAGGGACAGTGGGGGGGAAGGAAGAGATAGAACCTTCTGTTTTTCTTTCAGTGACTGTAATGCTTAATAACATATTGATACAAAAGCAGTAGAGCACTGTTGATTTTCAGGAAAAGGTTCTGATCTTTGCTATTTGTCATTGGATATTTTTAAAATTTACACACAGAGACAAAAAAATAAAATAAAATAAGGAAGAAAAATGTGTGGACTAAGTTTTCCACCAGAATAAACATCAGACCCATGACAAACAGTTCACCCAGGTTATTAACTATGGGAAAATAACCCCATGAAATTTTTCAAGCTTACTATAGTTTACCCAAGTCTTTTCTTTTTTCCATGAGGTGAATCTGCCTACCAGACTCCTAGTTAGGGCCCACTGAGACTCCTGTTTGAGAAGTTGACTTTAATAACAGGCGTAGGAGTCAGTGGGCCACTTTCTCTAGGGAACGGTGTTAAAGGGGCCGTAACCTGGCCACAAACATACATCCTTGGGTCTGGTGTAGGGGATCCTCTGCTGAGTGCCAAAAAGCTGCTTTGTACTGTCCAACAAAAAGAGCTGAGTGGGAGCAAGTTTCCTGTATATAGAGCAATCTTTCTGTGCTGGGGTGTCCACTAAAGGCCATTCAGCACTGGTCTGGCAGCTCAACTGACCTGTGGAGTTAGTGAGCTGGCCCTCATAACCAGAGAACCATTATTGTCTGCCAAATACCTGCCACACAAGCTCTGGTGCAGGAGGAAAATGTTACCAAGTGAGTTTCTTGACATTAAGAGAACATTCAGAATGTCTTGATTGTACCCTGGGTTCCTATAATCTTTAATAGCAATAAGAGATTAATTCAGTGTTTCTTGATTTTTTTTTTTTTTGCTCCCTAATGTTATCTGCTTTCTGTCAGCTTTTTCTCCATCTTAAGAGTTTAATTTACCCCCAGCTTGTTCTGCCACTAAATGCCACTCCCTGTTATCATTTAATTTATAGCACAATTTATGTCATTGCCTAATTAAGTTCCCTAGGACTTTTGTGGGAACTGAAAATACTTACACCAGGCCTACTTTTGATCCGAAACCTTACTACTAAAGTCACTAGTTTGCACTTTTCTTGTAGAGAAAATGAGACAAGAAGCCACTTGCAAGTTTGTCTCATAGTTGCAGGAGGTTATAGAGGAAAGAAATGTGGCTCTCTGAAAGTAATTGAAGTGTATGCAGACCTATGATCTGACAAACCCTGGATCTTGTATCAAACCAGATCCTGAGCTCTTTTCTGGCACTTTATGCTGCCAGAGTGACACAAAAGGGCTGGAAAGATGGTGTTATTGGCTGCTGGTAGTTCCCCAGATGTGAGGAATCTCTATAGGGACGCTCTGGGTATATGTGTTTTTCAGAGACATGTCAGCAATCACTAGACTAAAATGGCCTTCGGGGCCATTGGCAGCCTGAGGAGAACTTGAATTCACATTGGAGGTCAAATCATTCTCAGGATCAAGTTGGGCGTAAATCCATTCCCACTCCCTGTACTTGGCTGGTTTCTGCATGGCCTGCACTGAATATTTTGGGATCCAAGCATGAAAGAGACACTCTACTTTACCATCTCAAGAGAAACCAGAAACTTTGAAAAAAGTTACCCATCACCACCCAGATTCAGGAATAGGGTGGCTCCAGAAATGTGAATAATTTTCTGTAACATTTTTAAGAAAACATTTTTTTCATTATTTTGAAATATTTCAAGCTATTACTAAACTCATTTTTTCTAAACTTTAAATTTTGGGAGGGGTTTCCCCCCAATGAAAACCCAAATCATTTTAATAAAAATGGAGATCTTCGAGAGAAATTCTTTTTGTCAAAACAAAAACAGTTTTGTTTTGTTTTGTTTTTTTACAAGCTCTATGCAAGAATATGTCAGTGATGCTTTTATGGTGTGGCTAAGGATGCCACAGACCTTTTCAGTACTTTTGGAAAAAAATAAGGGATAGTTATTTTTCAACCTTAATTCCAGGTTAATGGAGTCTTTTGCCTTGGATTGTGTTGTAAACAGCTGATATACTAAAATATCTCAACATTTTATAATGAGGGCTACAAAGGCCTTAGTAACAGAATGTATTTTTCATTGGACTTAATGTTCATTAGAGTGAGGTGGGAGAGATAATAGTACCATTCTACAAACTTAAGTGGACTTTTGGCACCTAAATTGCTCATGAGATAACACTGCTAAAATTGTTATCTCAAGCATAGGCGTTAATTACTTACTAAAGAGAATGTGCTTGATTTTACATTAACACATTAAATGTGAAGGAAAATGGATTTTCTCTGTAAACAGATTGTAAATGTTTTCTACAAAAAGGTATGAAACTCGGACTTCAGAACCAATTGGTTTCTTTGAATTGGTTTCTGTGGTTAATTTCTATCTTGGTAATCTCTCCTGAAAGTGAGAGCAGAATTTGGCCTCTAATATTTACTGAAACCCAACCAGAAGACACCTTTTAAAAAAAAAAAAAAAGAGAGAGAGAGAGAGAGAATACCTAATTTAGGACAGGTTTATGCTTTTGCACCTTCAGATTAAGAAAAAGTTAGTCTTCAGTTTGAGAACTCTTGAAATGAGTGAAAGATGACACTATATATGGTTCACTTCTGTAGAATACTATTGATACAAATATCTCAGTAAGGAGCTTGTAGGATATGAACCAGATTTTCAAAATTGCTCATCAAGCCAGTGTCATTTAGGCACCCCAGTCACTCTCCTAGCAACACACTGGAGACAACTGATCCACGTAGGTGTTGCCTGATGGATTGCACTGCCCGGTTGGTGGAAGTATGAAGCTAGCTACTCCTTGAAACAGGAGCAGCCAGAACTCAATAGGTGCACAATACATTCAATGCCTGGAGCTTTGCTTGGTCCTGCTTCTTGTGCTTGCTTCTGCCCATCATGCTCCTGTACCTGTTTCAGACCCTGCCTTTCTTTGTCCTTGATACTCCTGGCTCTGCATCCTGGCCATGTCTTTGGCTCACCCACTGGCTCTAACCATTGGGTTAACTGCCCATGCGCCAGTTGTGTCCCTCACTCACTCTCTGCACTCTCCTGACCAAAATTTGGTAGCTATCTAGAGCTCTCAAAAGAGGTTGAGTGTGGACAGCAACATGTCTGTGGCATTGTGCCCATAAATACACCAAGAGGCCAGAATCACCAGAGAGAAGCTGGTAGTGGTTGTGCTCCATCTGTGCACCACTGGTGCACTCTGTCTATCACCAGGAGGCATTGTGCTCTTGCTAGTGTAGCCCAGCACCATTCTGGCCATGCCCCTTTAACAGTCTCATTCTTTTCTTCAAGCATTTCATGTGCTTTTGTATTCACATGGCTTTTATTTTCCTTCCAACCACAATCAAAGCAGGGACTTCTCTTTGAAACAGTTTTTTGTAACACCACAATTCACATCTGAATGATATATCTCTCAAGGCTCATGTGACACACAAGAGGCAATCGTAGATAAAAGAGAAAATGGATAGACAGTAAAACAGCACCTAGAAGAAAAGTCATTTTCTGCAATTCCTAAATAAATTGCTCTCTAATTCACAAATAATGCAGTACATATTTAGGTTGTCATAAAGAATGATTACTGAATGCAGAGTCTGGAATTCATAATAAAAGGAAAGCATATAAGGAATTGCAGAGAGAAACAGCAATAAATATATGGAATTGCCAATATTTAACTGCTTTCTTTCACAAATCGATTGCTGATAAATGCAAAACAGTGGAGAGTTAGCAAGAAAATAGATGCTTTAAAGAAAATAAGAATTTTAAAATTTATTTTTCCACACATTTTATTGCACAAAGAGTAAGTATAATGTTCCTATTTTACCTGTTGTTTGTTTTTTAATCCTGAGTGTATCATTTCTCTGCAAAGGACTTTAGTTTCAGTTGCTGCTAGTCCAACTAAAAATATCTGTGGGTCCTTCCACAAATTCTGGAGGCTCCCTATGTCACTTACATTGATTTGATTTAGATGAAGCTACATATTTACTTTTAAAAGAAAAGGAAGAAAAGATTTTCAGGCCTAATCTCCTGTCATTTAAGGTAATAGCAAAATTCTCAATGAGTTGAACAGATCCTGCCATGCTAATAGACATAGTTCCCCATGGGAAATACTAGTGCTGCAAGCTCAGCACTCTTAAACTTTGCTCACAGAGCATTGTAAAGTCCTAGACCACCCACTAGAATTCTCCACCAATAAGCTTAAACCTGTCCAAAATGTACAAGACATAGAAAATTCCAATGTCATAAAGAAGCAGTGGTCAGTATGTAGTCTCAGTTGCAGGCAGACCCTATTACACAGCCCAGTTTTAACTCCGCTAAAGCAACAGCTTGGAAAATTGGCTTCTTCTGAAAATTGCCATCTTTACGCTGCAGGTGAGTGGAGACTGATTCTGCAAAGTTTGAAGAGAACTTTTCAAAAGGGCATCAAAGTGTCAGCACTTTCTCCCATTGAAGCCAATACAATCTTTGCACTGATTTGAATGGGAGCAGAAAGAGGCCCTAAATTTGTACCCTTCCTTTTGTATACATACTGGCTAGAAAAAAAAAGTAAAATAATAAATACATCTTTTCAAGCTTTTACATGGTACAGTAAGCGAAGCCAAAAAAAAGTTGGGGTGAAGAATTTCTCTAATATGTGATGTAGTTAGATGGTTCCACCTGGTATCATTATAATGCTTTGAAAGTAACTTTGTTGGTGTCAGCAAGGTGCCTACCCTCCCAGGGAGGGGTGGCTAGTTGGCAGGGCAAGAAGTTTCACAGTCTCAGTCTCAGAGGTGAGGAGAAAGTACAAGGCTGCCTCTTGGTGTTACAACCCAAGAAGGGGCATAGGGGAGGTGGAGGAATCAATGAAGGCGTTGGGTCACACAGCTCCACTGTGTCCCAGCCTAGGTCCCTACTAGGCACTGAGACCTTTGTACAGGAGTCAGCAGGGTCCTGACTGCAACACCCCGACACTGAGGTGGGGCCTATGGGGCTGGAGGCCTGGATGCAGGGGTCAGCGGGATTCTGGCTGCAACACGCTGACCCCAAGATGTGGCTCCCCGCCAAGGGTGGAGACCCGCACTCCCCTGGGTCACCCCAGGTCTCCTGCTCTAATGGTACGTCGTCCACCAGCTCCTCGGGGAAGTCCCCTAAGGAAAGATTGCAGAACCCCTCCATCTCATCGAGCAGTGGCAATTCAAGAAGCCCCTCTGCCGAAGGGAGTTCCTCTAGGTCACAGAAGGAGGGTGGCAGCTCAGGGTCCTCAGCAGCCAAGGGCAGCTCATCCAAATCACAGGGGGGATGCAGTGCTTCAGGGTCCCTGGTGGGAAATGGCTAGGGGTTGCCCGTATGTCTTTCCGCCAACAACTCCCCCTGTGGGCCTGGGGTGGCCCAGGGTCAGGGTGGCAGCTCCCAGTCCCCGGCTGCTGGTGGCCCATGCCAGATGTCTGGGCCTGGGGCTGGTGGCCAGAGCCCGGCTTCCCCACAGGATGGCCAAGGGTCAAGAAAGAGCAGAGGCACATCCTTCCTCTTCAGCAGCTTGTGCTGGACTGAGCTGGCTGCCTTCCTTTTTATACTTCCTGTCCCGCCCCCTCTGCTTCCGGCCTGATTGACAGGCCGGCTCTGGCTCCGCCCCCCTGCAGACAGGCAGAACTCTCTGGCCTATCTCCGTGGGAGGCCGTGCCTTCCTGCTGCAGTTGGTCATCATATTTATTAACCCCTTATTTCAGATTCTGGCAGGGCATACTCATTGTTTTCTTACCTACGTCAGTGGTTCTCAATCTTTTTGTAGCTTGTGACACAGTTGGTGGCATATCACAAGCCTACAGGGCACACCAGTTCCCCACCCGTGACGGCCAAATCCAGCCATCTCCCCAGCTCTCTGCGACACACTCACCACTGTGTGGCGACACAGTAATGTGTTCTGACACACTGGTTGAGACCCACTGATCTTTGTGAAAATCTGCTTGTACCAGTGATACCAAGAGCCTGAATACAGCTGAGATGGAATGGCTTTGAATTGTTTTAAAGAGTGTTAGAGAACTCATAGGCCCATAGGAAGCAAGAGACTCCTCCACTCTGTTTTGATGGATTAGATCATTTGATAGCTTCTGATTCTTGGCATAATCATCCAGACTTTTTTCAAGCTAAACTTCCATTGATCTTAATGGCAGTACTGTTGAATTAAGGACCAGAGAATGAAGCCCTCTGTTAGCAATTCCATGCTGCTGTTGGCTCACTGAGCGTGCTGTGTCCAAGCACATTATAGTTATTGCAAGCTCTGCTGTTTTTCCATTTGAATAATCTTAACCGGGAAATGTATGCAGTTTTCTGTCTCTGATGCAGCAACTCTTACATGGTTATCACCAAGAGACAGAAAGCTATAATATTCCTTGTGGTCAGGCTTGCCACTGCTGCTCTAGCTGCTTCAGAACATGGCATCTAAAGGGCTGATTCTCCTTGAGATCATGCTGTGTGGCTTTCCAAACCACATCCAGGGCACAAGGAGGCACTGCAAGTGTGTAAACTATAATATATTGTTAGTGTGCATTGGTCGCCAGTTCCAGTGTAGCTTGGACACAGTCAACCCACTCCCTTTGCAACCCTGATCTTAATCCTGGCAGTAAAGGCCTGATCAAAAGTCCCATAAAGGCACTGGATGCCTTATCAGTGTTTTTAAGAGTCATAGGATCAAGCCCTTAAGGAAGAGGAACTTCATGCATGTAAAAGTAGTAATTGGAGAGCCTTCTTATGTCCAGTTCTAGAGCCTAAATTTGCTTGTGGAGTAGCCATTTATGGCATAAAACTGAGGGCAGATCTACACACACTAGACCACAGTTGTGGAACCTTTTTGGAAATTCCAGCCTTTTAGTTGGAAAACAAATAGCTACTCTTTCTAAGTCTTAGAACTTAGCAAAGATAAGCATGTGGGGGGCCTGGGCCTGTTATTACAGGCTCCTCTGTTCATTAAAGTGCTGATTTTCAAATCTATATTTTTTATGTAAGGTCTCTTGTGAGTTGTGACATCTTCCCTGCATGAGCTACATTTTTAATCAGCAGCAATGCTTCACAATGCACGCTGGCTGCTCCTCGCCTCCTCTAAAACAGAAGGGTGGGTGGTGGGAGGAAGTGTTACATTAAAAACCCAAACCCTCCCATTCCAGCTCTCAAAGGGGAGGTTTAGCAGGATCTCTGGGGAAAAAAATAATGTGCTCCATCTTTCCATCAATAGCAAGAGGATGTCGCACCTTTTCTCTTGCTCCTCTCTGGAAAAAAAATCATTATCACATCATAATGTTCATAATAAGTTGAGAGGTTATGGTTATTGGATGCTTCCCGCTAACTTCATTTTGCAACCAGGTGGCTGTTGCTGCATGTGGCTCAAGCGATTGTATTTCATGAGAAATCAGGGGAAAAAAAGGATTAAAATAAAGGGGAAAGATTTTATAATTGTGATTCCAATACAAGCTGGTTATCTGAATGGAGGATGGACCCTTCTTTAAGGTCAACTTGTCAGGTTTATTCTCTAGAGTTTCTGTTTCTGGCAAACAAAGCCTGCAGCTCTAATGTTTAAGCATGACTTATTCTCAAATATGCAGCTTAGTAGAGCTAAGTATATAAAATACTGTGGTAAAGTGAAATAGTTCATTTATTAGCATGATTTATAGTAATGAAGTGCCTGAGCCTCCAAGTTTGACGTCTCTTTCTGCTACTCGCTATATAAACAGATAGTTTATTTATCGCGTCAGCATTCATCTGCGCAAAAAAATAAATGGACACAAATTTGACATCAGAAATGGCAACATTCCAAAACTAATAGGAGATCACTTCAATCTCCCCAGCCACTCTGTGAAATACTTACTTATCTGTAAACAGGTTTATTCTAGGTCAAGGCTTCACAGAAAAACTTCAGAGTTAGAATTCATGTGCAAATTTGATAACATTAACCTAGGTTTGAATAGACATATGGGCTGGCTTTCTCATTATAAACAAAGCAAGAGTCTGGGGGCACTTCTAAGATTAACAGATTTATTTATCGCATGAGCTGTCATGGGAAAAATCCCACTCCAAGTGTCTGGTGAAGTGGGATTTTCTCCCAGAAAAGTGTGTGATGAATAAATTTGTTAGTCTGTATAAGCACCACCAGACTCCTTGTCTGTTCTGTTGAATGGCACTAATATGGCTACCTCTTTGCTACTAGAGAGTTGTTACCCATGAGAAGATGGACCAATGGGTATGGCCTAGGACTTGAAAAACATGCATTTAAGTCCAGTTCTTGCATAGACTTCTTGTGTAACCTTGAATACATACTTCAGTGGCTGTTCAGATGTTGAGTTTGTGTGCAGCAAGCTAACCTATAAATCTATGGTGCATCACGCACTAATTGTTCCTGTGCGCTAAAGGTTTCTTAGTGTGCTTTAGCCTGCTTTGATCTGAAAGCATTAGATCAATGCTCGCTAGCAAATCTTTAGTGCATGGTTTCAGGGTCCACATGAACAGTTAGTGCGTGACTCACTAGTGTACTGTAGATTTACACCCCAGACCCCAGCTTGTTGTACACTAAGTGCTTGTCTTCACTGATGGTGGCAAATTCTGTGAAGACCACACAGTCGGTCAGGAATTCGATCTGTAAAGACCAAACCGGCAAGTAGTGTAGCGCTGAGTCAATGAGGGCATTTCGTGTCAACTCAACACATTGAAGACACCATGGTAAATTTGCATTAGGCAGTCAAAGAGAGATGTGTAAGCTATTTTAAGTAACTTGGGTACTGTGGTAATGGAAGCAGCATAAATACATTAGCTCAGTGGTTTTTAAACTTTTTTTCTTGGGACCCAGTTGAAAAAAATCATTGATGCCTGTGACTCAACAATTGTATCTTTGAGCAATGCATTCCAGTCTTTTGGTGCCAGCAGCAGGACGATCCGCAACCCAGTACCTGACAGTCTGTGACCCAGCATTGAGTCCCAACCTGTTGTTTGAAAACCACTGAAGGAAATAAGAGATTGTTTTCTCTATAAAATCGAGTCAGCAATATTTCTGTTCGCCCCACCTTTATTTTTTAGACAGAGACATACAGCTGGATTTCAAAAAAATTCTGCATATTGGTGTCCTGGTCATGCCAGCCTCAGCTGTGGGTTGAAGATATGGCCCTTTAGATGGCTTACGCATGGTCACAGAGGAAGTCCAAGGGTTCCTATCTCCCAGTACAGTGTTTTAACTATAAGGTCCTATTCCAGCTTTAACAGTGCCTACTCTATATCTTTTTTGTAAATAAATACATTGAAATGATGCAGTTTGATATTTTCATTGGCATAGCAGAAGAAAATCTTCTGGGTTTTTTGTTAGTGTTTGTTCTACTTTCACTCCAAATACCTGACTTCTGGATATACGATGGAGAACGCAAGATGCTATACAACATTGTGATGATATGCAGCTATTTTAAAAATATTATCTACTAAATCCTTTTTTTATTGACACAACTGTCACCATCCCTCAAAACCAATAAGAAGTGGGCCCTTTTTAGATGACTAAATCAACTGCAAGTCTCTCCTTCCCCACTATATATGGGCAAAAAATTAAAAGACCCTTCTTAGGTATAGGTATCTCAATCAGCTAGTGGCTGTCACGTCAAACTTTTAGCTCAGTGGGATAATTTTTTGTATCAGGAGTTTTGAGCGTAAATTCTTGACCTTACTTTGAAGTTCGTAGTAGTATATTGGAGCCCTGTGTGTGTTAATATTATCAAAAATGTGTCCATTAAAATCCTTTCAAGGAAGAGAGTAGGCTTTTAACCAAAATGTCATTGAATGTGGTAATGAAGGCAGTGCTGACAACATATTAATCTGTATTAAATTGTATCAAGAGAAGGACTTGGTGGGGGGATAAGGCATGTACCCATCCATCTGTGACACTTCCAATAAGTATAGATAATTGTTGTCTCACTCCTCCAAGATACTGAGTGCCTCCCAGAAGTTGCTCCTGATAAATCAGATATAGTCCCAATGGGGAGAAATGGTCCCAAAAACTTCTATTATTACAGGCTGCAATCACATTGTGTGCCAAATGTTCTCAACTCCTACTGACTTAAGGACATTCAGCCTTTCTGAGCACCTCACAGGATTAGGACAGTATAAGCAAGAGAAGGAAGCTCATGAGCTTTATTGATACCATTAGAACCCCAGATGATGCTGTAGCCTTATATCATATTTTTCTTCACGTTACATTCTCTTCATAGTCAATGGTTAAGATTTTTGAACATGTTGAAAAATGCTAACATTATGTAAATGTGAGAGCTCGAAATGTCCACCACAGGAAGCATTACTCGTATCCTTTTGCAAAGAAATGCAGTGTGATTTTTGAGTTAAAGAAGACCCTCTAAAAAAGCCTTCAAAATGGTATGTATCTTGACTTCCCTTCTCAAAAGAAGAAAGTCCATACAGATATCTCTGAACATTTTAAAGCCTGAATCAAGAATAGGCTTGATATCAATATCAAGTTTTCAAAGCATTGAAAACATCTGTGTTAACTTTTGCTTCCCCCCAAAAAAGTAATCAGAATGAGCACTTAAGGTGAAATTTGCCTAAGATGTAAAGGCTTGTTTTAAGCAGGAAAGGCCTATTTGAGCATAAACAGTTTACAGTACGTAATGAAATGAATAATGTAATCCCAGTGGAAGATGGACTTTTTGCTGCATCTTGCACAGAAGGTAAAGAGAATCATTAAAAATGCATTTGCCAATGATAGGTTGAATTCATTTTAGCTGGCATAAATAGGACAGATGAGCTATTCAAATGTCTGATGAGTACCATATAATGAAATATTTATCACCTTCTCATGGTCACTGCGTGAGAGGCCAATAATTTGTTTTCTCTCAGCATTAGTATTTGTGGGACTTATAATAAATTATACATTGCAAGCTCACAGGCTTCACCTCTTTTCTATTTACCTATCTAGTCTGAAATTTCATTCATCAAAACTTAGTTGATTCTGGGACAAAAGCGAAGCTATAAATTCACATATTTTAAAGAATCGTGGATTTTACAAGGCATGACTATGCTAGAGCAACATGGACTAAGTTCCAAAAGGGTAGCCATGTTATTCTAGTCCATCAAAACAAACAAGGAGTCTGTTGGCAGTTTTAAAGTCTAATGAGTTTATTTATCACATGAGCTTTCGTGGGAGAGAATCCCACTTAGTTTTCAAGAGTTTGACAAAGTGGGATTCTCTCCCATGAAAGCTCATGCGATAAATAAATTTGTTAATCTTTAAAACTGCCGCCAGAGTCCTTGTTTGTTTTGATGGGCTAAGTGTAACACACAGGACATGTGTGCTTCAGGGATGTACAATGGAGAAAGGAAGAATGAGTGTTTAACAGAGATACAAATAAGTGTGTGACCGAAAGTCTGAGTCACGAACACTGTCAGATACTAATTTAGAAATCAAACCTCTGTAGAGTTCCAAACCTGTTCAGATTTTGCCTCTGATAGAAGCAAATTCCATGAAATTTGGGAAGATAATGACCCTCAAGTACCGTGGTGGGTAGAGTTCTCAGACTCTGGCTCACAGATATAAATTCTATTTATACACTGTACATTGCTTTGCAGTAGTGCTAAGAGTTATATCAAGAAACTTTGAGATAAAAAAAATTCATGAGAAAATTTAGAAAACATTCAGCTCATGTATGTATATATATGGTAGGGATAATCCTGTCCTCAACAGGGGATGGACTAGATGGCTTGATAGATTCTCCTTTATTTCTAATTTCTGATTTCCATGACCCCCACCGCTTTTTTTCTGTATCTCTTCATGAATATACAGGGAAGTAACTCATGAGTGATAGTGAGCATAGTCAGAATTCACCTGATTCACTTGAAACTACTAAGAGTTGATGTTGTTCACCTTCTTGCATAAAGTTTTGAGCACCTCATGGGTAAAGACTTGGAGCAAGTCTTCATGGACAGAAGCAAATTTGTTGACATCATTTCGAACTTCCTGATCAACTAATCGGGTCTGTGAAGACCCCCCTCAACCAATCAGGAAGTAGATCCTGCAACATCACCCAGGCAACAGGATAATACTGGTTCAAGGGGAGACTCCTCCCTTTAAACCAGTGCAATGTGCGTGCAGGGAATAGAGAAGCCTCACATGTATACACAAGTTAGTTTAGGTAAAAAGAAAAAATATTCTCTTTCAGTTGCCATGAGCAAAGTCAAACAACACCTTCACTAATTCTGAAGAATATTAGTGAAACTCCCACATGAATATCCATCCCCTTTCAAGTAAATCCCAGTATGACAGCACCCCCACACATATACAGTAAGTAAATGGAAAGTAACAGGACCTCAAAGTACCATGCTGTTGTAAATTGGATGTTCCATGTTTAAATAACTCAATTCAAAGATTTTCGTCTTACTTTCTTCAGAAGTTATTTGAGCTCAGTGATGAGATAAGACCACCACTTGCCTCACTTACATGTGAAACTGTAAATCATTCACAGTGTTCAGAAGGCTGACAAAGTTCATTATTCTCTGCCCAAAAAGTCTTTAGGGATCTATCATCCCTGTTAAATCCATAAGCCTGTAAATTAATTTCTCATGACAAAATCATTCCAGATGGACAGCTTGAAGGATTTTAAAATGACTTTCTGCTTAGGAGATACAAAGAAAATAAACCTAATGCCTTTCTCAACCACCCCAATATGAAATATCATCTACATTTCAACCCTATAATCAAACAGGAAGGTAGGATTTGTGAGTTTTCTGTTGCCTCAAAGACATTTCTAATTTATTATTAGCATTATATCTGCTGAGAAACCCAGCTGTCGGGGTTCTAGTGCATGGAGAACATAATGTTTCAGCCATTGATCTATTTTCTGTTTCAATGGAGTTGCCTGCATTTTTGGAATGGCATATTTCAATTTCTCTCACAAAGCCTGGAAATAGGAAAATCACTCAATTTTTTTTTTTATTCGACTGATGCTCTCTTGGGGCCATATCCCAAAGAATATTTATGTATTTAAAAAAAAAGGTAATTTTGAGGGACATGTTTTTCAAACCATTCTCTAAATTTATATGAACAATTCAGGTAGTTAGATGTCTAGAATCCTATTAGTGAACACTTAACAAAGAAAGAGTAATATGGCCCCATGAATAACAGTGTATTGAGTTGGCCAAATATATCCCTCGGCATATTTATTAATCACTTTTTGAATCTGTGCTTCTTGAAAAACATGAATTAACCTTTCAATAAATATTCCAAATTATGTTCATAATGATTAAAAAAGTTTGAATCAAACCATACAGAAACAATTAGTTTTCTCTATCTTCTAGAAAGACAACATCATGAAATTTTTTTGTAATCTTATAAATAGGTATTTCTTCATCTAGATAACAAAACATCATTGTTACATAACAGTAGATATTCAGCCTCCTGCCATAATCACAATATCAGGTTTTATAAACTTTTAAATACACAAAATGAGAACTAAAACCTCTCACATTTGTCAAGTTTCTACTCAGCAACAAGGCACAGAGAATATATTATTAAAACTAGAAAAAGTCAGCTGATAATATATTGAAAGGTACATGCAACAAAAGCACCAAAGGGTAGCTGTGTAAGTCTAGTTCCGCAAAACTAGCAAGGAGTCCTGTGGCACTTAAAGACTAACAGATTTCTTTATTTCATGAGCTTTTGTGGGAGAAAGCTCATGCTATAAAGAAATTCATTAGTCTTTAAGTGCCACAGGACTCCTTGCTTCTTTTAAAACAAAAGCTGCTTCTTCCCACAGCGATTATTCAAGAACTGAATCAAAAGAATCTATATCTTTCACCATGTGAATTGTGTGTTAAAAATCCAGGAGAATGGATAAAAGAAAGGATTTCATGTTGAAGGCAGCGCTCATGCAAAAAGGGCATATCTTAGTTTCCCACAATAAACTGGATTCCAGAACTCAGTTATTCACTCATCACTAACAATTTTGCCTTGTATAAGCAGTCCTTTTAAAATGATCAATATTTCCTGTACAACTAGCCAGGTGACATAACACTAGTTCTCTACCTTACATATATTTATCTTTGTAATTATATTCATTCTTTAAACTGACAGGCCTTAGAAAGAAACATCACCTGTGGCCAGTTTATTTGGCAATTGTCCATTTACACCTTCCTCCAAAGCATCTGGTAGCGCAAATGGTGGAGTCTCTGTGTCCTGAAGCTTTTAAATCAAGACTAGATTCCTTTCTGGATGATATGCTTTCATGAAACACAAGTTACTGGACTTGTGACTGCATGGATACATTGAAAGAGTAAAGCATCCTCCATTGGCTATGGAAGTCCTGCCCCACAGACACAGTGCTGAGTGTGCTCCATCTGCTGTCCTAGCACAAAATGGAGTAGCTCAGCTCATTCTGAGCTGAACCCCCAAAGGAGGAGGAGATTTGCAAGAGGCTCTGAGCCAGGAACTGCTTCAGCCAGAACGGTGGGAGCTAGAAACCTGGGAGACTTCACCAGAGTTTGGCCTGCCTTTGACGGCTGCCAGGAGAGCCTATGACCCAGGGGAGGCAGAGGCAGCAGCAGTGCCGAAGGGGAAACCTGGACAACCTGGAAACCCAAGGAATGACCCCATTGATAGTTGGGTAGGAAGTAGCCAAGGGGTGGGGAGAGACACCACTCAGCAAGGTTTGGGAGGATCCCCACTAACCAAGTGTCAGATCCCCCTGACCCTGGTAGGTCCTGGGGTTCAGTGGACCAGGGAGGGCCCGAGCCTCCCACCTGGAGCACCACCCCTCCAAAGGGGGTGCCCCACTACCCCACTGGGCCACCACGTTGTGCTGCCCTGTCCCCAGGGTACCTATTAACTCAAGCCGCTGGGCCGGGCTGCCCTGGCCCCAGCTTTTAGGATGCACATCTCTGGACCCAGCTGCTAGGCTGTGATGGTCTGGCTGCCAGGCACCTATTGACTCTGGCCATTAGGTCGTGATGTACTGAGTTGAGGGTGACTATTGACTCTAGATCTTAGGCCACGATGCTTGTCCCTGGAAGCAGCCAATAGGCCACAGGCCTGCAGAACCAAGGTCAAGGCAGGCCAATCTGATAGACTACACCTCATCCTCCTCGTTATCTCCTGGTACTGTCTCGCCAAGTGTGACGGGATGGGCATACACCACGACAGGGCTCAATACAAGGGTAACAGAATGAAATTCTATGGCCTGTGCTATACAGGAGGTCAGCTTTGACATTCTAGTGGTCCCTTCTGTCTTTAATTTGTGAGTATGCTGAACAATAATAGAGGCATATTGCTGACTAGGTGCATCTGTGGTCTGATTCAGAATAGCAATGATGTTTCCATACTTTTGCTCCTCTCCAAAGAAGTTAAAAACAGGTTGCTATTTTGTGTGAAAGAATTATTGTATGATCTAGACTAGGCGTGGCCAAACTGCGACGCGGAGCCACATCTGGCTCTTGAATGAAAAAATGGTGGCCTCCGGAAGAATGTCAGCAAGTCAATTTAGGAAAGCAGCCATAGCCTAGGAGTTCAGGAGGGGGTCAGGACGGTGGGGAGAAATGCGGCCTGGTCAGGGATGGCAGGGAGAAGTGTGGCATGGTCAGGATTTTAAAAAACTCGCCACTAGCCTACAGTCTTCTGCATCAAGCAGCAGCTAAGTTTTTACGGTATAGGCCTAATTTTCATGGTAACCTTAAGTAATTATTAGAATCTGACATTAGTAGGTTTGATATTTGTCCTCCTTTTATGATAAAATTAAAGTGTGCAATGAAGTTTAAACTTTGTAATTTTGGATTAGGGAAAAATATATCGCTAGAGGCCTCAGTGCAGCTCTCAAAAGTTTAATAATCAACTTGTGTGGCTCTTCTGTTCCATAAGTTTGGCCACCCCTGATCTAGACACTAGATGGTACTTCCTTGCCCCATATTAAATTTGTTATGAGAGTTGAAGAGCATAGCAAAATGATTCATCTGAAATCTGGGTTACACTATAAAATACAGCAACTGCAAGTAATTGCATAATAATTGTAATGTAACTATGGTCACCTGGTAATGAATTAAATCAACAGTATTTGCCACATTTGAAGATGGTGTAGTAGTTGTATTGTCTTTCCTATGAGAGGGCAGAATGAGGGCAATATTAAGTCAATAGCACCAGCAATAGACTTTGTAAGACCTTAAGTCCGTTGTGCAGTTCTGTTGGGAACCTATATGGGAGCACAAAGGAGATGGCACCCTGAGGTTTTTTATCCACACTGACCAAAATCCCCACCCCTGTGAGTTTGCTTAGGGCCAGACAAAACTAAGCTTTGCCTTCTGTCCATATGCCTAAACTTTTAGAGGCTGATTTTGCTATTGTGTGGTCTCTGTAGCCTCAAGCATACACTGCTTCCTGCACTTTGCAGATGCAAATGCATGCATACACATTTTAAATACCTTCAGATATGCTTTCCATAATCTTACGTCTGCATGTGTAAGAATTTACACCTGCAAAACCTACTGTCTTCTGTGGATCTTGTGCATTCAGTTTCTAACAGTGGTGTCTGCGCAAATGTTAGATTACATAAAGGAAGTGTGCTATGTATTAGAAATGTTTGAACACATGACTATTCTTCGTTGAGGCTGGATAGTAGGAAAAACTTTCTCACTAGGAACGTGGTGAAACAATGGGAATGGGTGGCCTAGGGAGGTGGAGGAATCAGCATCTTTGGAGATATTTAAGGTCCAATTAAATGATACCATGCTGGGATGATTTAGTGGGTGTGGTCCTACTTTTAGGAGGGGGTTGGACTAGATGATCTCAAGAGGTCCCTTCCAACCGTATGGGCGTGTCTACACTGCACAGGATTTTTTTTGGGATAAGGAGCCTTATCCCGAAAGACCTTTTCTGTGTCTGGAGAGCCCATTTTGCTATTTCAAAAAAAAACGCTCTGGTATATCGAAACACTGGAGTACTTTTTTGAAAAAGCTAAAGTGACCTTATTTCAAAAAAGCACTGTTTTCAAAATAAGCTTTTTCGAAAAAAAGCACCCCAGTATTTCGATGTACCAGAGCACTTTTTCAAAAGCACTAACCCTGGTTGCCTGCTGGAAAAAAAGGCTTTTTCAATTTAGCTTTTTCAAAAAAAAAAAGCCATTGCTGAACATAGCAATGGCTTTTTTTGAAAAAGTCTCCCTATCTTTTAAATTGACTTTCTCTTTTTTGCGGACTCTCTTTTTTGAAAAAATGAAAAACACTGCTTTATTTCAAGACAGAGAGTCCTGCTGGACTCCTCTCTCAAAATAACATTTTTTTGGGAAAAAAAAATTTCAGAATAATTATTTTGAATATGTTTCAAAATATTTTTTCAAAAAAACATTTTTCGAAAAAGCTCTGCAGTGTACACATAGCCTATGATTCTGTGATGATGCTTGCACCATCAAAACTGAAGTGTAAATATGCACATGAGCTATAGAAGAACATGCTATTGGAATAGAAAGGAGGCAGGCTTTTCAAAATATAGATCTCCTTTGCATGTACATTTTGCATGTATAATTAGGGAGGATCCTCTGACAGTCTGAGTCCAAGTATTGCTGTATGATCAGCAATTACCCCTACTGTAAAAGTTACTGCCACTGCTAAGTGAAACAAATGTATTCCTGCAAAATATAATTTAAACTGCATGTTAACAAATCTACACTTTGAAAGGGCTAATTTCTTTCAGTTTGGCAATGCAGGGGCTTAAATTCTAAACCCTGTTACTTGGAAGCTGTTTTGAAATACTGAACAGAACCATGCAAAAGATAAAATACCATTTACCCTCTCATAACTGAGGCGAAAAAAATTACACATCCTTTTTGGAAGTAGAGACATGAGAGTATAGTAAAATGTGAGTCCACAGATTTGATTCTGCCCATGCCCTATGCTGAACAAGTAAAGAATGGTTTAAACTACAAAATTCATGTACATGAGTTAATTTAACATATCTTGTTTCCACACAAAGTATTTTTAATTGAAAAGTGTCTTCCTGACTCTGAGAAAAGTGAGTATCATTACAATAGAGAGAGTTATTCTGGTTATAAATGATTACTTCTATTTTGCAGCTTAAAAATTGCTTGAATCCATTCTCTCCCCCCCCCCACTTTTTTAAATGTTCTCTACAAGCAGGTAGATGCAGGAGTAATCTGTATAGCCATGAATGCAAAAATATTACATTTGAATGAACCTATCTAGTAAGCCATTTTCAGGAACAGTTATTACCGTGTTGTTTGTAGTGAAAACATATTAACACTTAAATTGTTCAAAAGCATAAACAAGCAAAGAATATTATGGCACTGTTTACCAACAGATTTATAATTACAAAATAAATTAACCATGAAATGAAACACTTTTAGTTTTTTGCAATAATGCTTTGAAATATTTGATGTTTCTTTACATATTTTCCTGGAAAAGCTTTGAAAAGGAAAATTGTTAGTGGCTTCTGCAGAATCAGAGCATATCTCGTTTAGACACAAATGTCAGTTTCCTATAGATGCTGACTACACTGGCAGCAGGAAGGCGGCATTGATACCCCAGAACATGGACCTGTAATCAGGAGATTTAAAATAACTGACTTCATAAGAAATACAGAACACAGCTCTCTCTGTCTCTCATGAAACTTTTTACTGACTAGAAAGCTATGATAAAAAAAAAACCTATATGAAAAATCCTTAACAATGCATAGTTACAAACACTTAAAGAAGACAGAGACTTCAACAGCAATACACGCACCCACTCCGCACCATTCGACATCCTCTTAGCAGCCTCCTGTTCCTTGAACTTGTTCATCTCTTTTTCTTTATGTACGTGATCCACCATGGGAAGAGTCTGTCATAGGAAATTCTTCATTCTTTTCCTCAGTCCTGTTGAGTAAAATTTGTAAAAACTTACAGAAGGTGTCAGACTGACTCAAACTGAGAGCTGAATTCTCAGCTGGTGTAAATCAGCATAAAACTGAAGACATGGTTGGAGTTACATTGATTTCTACCATTGGCAGGTGTGGGTTGACAACTGAACTTTTACTTTGTCCATAAGAATCCTAATACCTATCTCTTGTAGTGTACTTTTTAGCCATAGATTGCATGGTGATTTACAAAGGAGTGTAAGCATCAACAAATCTGAGAAAACCCTCAACCACAGTAGGAACCAGCACCCATGTCCCCTACCCCCAATCTCCACCCTTGCTCGAGAGGCATATTCTTGATTTTAACTTTAGTTGTATTTGGAGACTCCGGGCTGGATTAAGGACCTCAGGGTCCCAGGCTACCCACCATTATAGGAACCACCTGAGGTGGGGTTGCAGTCCCCCATGACAAGGCCTACCCCCACTCCCTGCATGGCAGCATGCAAGCAGGCCATGCTGGAGGGCCCCGGGGCCAAAGGCTGGTTTCCACGGGTCTCCCACCCTAGCCAGGGCCAGAGCCCGCTGGCACATGGTGTGATCTCCAGTGCAATCCCCTAACACAGTGCACTAGCCACCCACCCCATACTAGCAAGGCAGGGGCCCTCTCAGCATGCCCCCAAACCCCGCCAATGCTGAGCAGGGTGGTGAGGGGATTCAGATCAGGAAGGGGCCTCAGGAACTGGAGTCCAGGCCCCTGGTTTAGGCTGGGGCTTGGCCCTTCATCCCCTATAGCCCCAGCATTGACCCAGCCCTGTGTGCACTGACTTCTCCTCCCTGGATTGTCGGTCAGGCACTGCTCTGTATTTGTGTGTGCTTGTGAACTGTAGGGGTGAAGCCATGTCATTGTCATATAAATATGCTTTTTGTCTCTTCTTTTTAAAAGCACAGACATTAATATTCTCACTGTAGCATGTGCACCTGTCCCTCGCCACGGCAGGGATGCTGTCCCTGGCCACTTGGGCATGGCAGGCAAACAAGCAACTCCTTGGATCAGGTAAGCCGAAAGGAAGAGGGGGATGCAGCCAACCTGAGTCCACTGTGTCCCAGTCCAGGTCCCTTGCCATGGCCAAGGACTCAATCTCGGCATCAGCCAAGTCCCAGTCACAACACACTGACTCATACACCAACTCAATGGCTGTGGGTCTGCAATCCAGTTCCCCGGTTCCTGTTCCTTTTCCCGGCAGTAGCTGATTGGGTGCATTGTCAGCTTCCATGGGGTAGTCACCCAGGGGCAGGTAACAGAGCCCTTTGATGTCATTGGGGGCGGAAAATCTGGTGGTTCCCCTAGGTCGTCTGCAGTGGGCAAGTCCCCCAAGCCATAGCTCACTGGGGCCTGCTTATCGTCTTTGGGAGAGGGCAGCTTTTCCAGGTCACAGACAGTGGGCTGTGGGTCCAGGTCCCTGCCAGGCCGTTGTTCTGTGGCACCCTTGGGCCCTTAGGCTGTAGGCAGCTCCCCAGGTCTATCAGTGGCCGGGGGCCCTCGCTGATCTTCTGGGTCCCTTGCAGCAGGTTTTGGAGGGAGCAGAGGGGCATCCTTTTACTCCAGTGGGTTGGGCTGGACTGAGCTCCCTGGCTTCCTCCTTATATTTCCTGTCCTGCCCCTCTGCATCCGGCCTGATGGGCAGGTGGCTTCCTGCTTTGCCCACTTGGGGCCAGACCCACCCTCTCTGTCGATGTCCAAGGGAGCCACACCCCCTCCCTACACACACATAAAATGAACATTAAGAGCACCCTGTGTTGTGCAGTAAATAAATACAGCAAGCTTTAGAAAAAGCCACACATGGCAACTTTTGCAACTCAGGGCTACTTAGCTGTAGCACCTCAAAAAGATTTCACTTGTTAGATTATAAAGGGAAGTATATTTTCCCTTGTTCCTTGCATGCACATGCTTCAAGAAATACAGGATATAAAGATAATCCAAAGGCCACTAAAGTGAAAAGAAATACTTCCATTAACTTCAGTAGGCTTTGAATCTGGACTCTTATTTCTGACTTTTTCAGCTTGTTATTAATCAGCACCGAATGTATTCAAAGGGTGTTTTTTACTTTTACTTTCCTCTTTGTCTGAAACCAAGATTTTTAACTGTCTGCCCATGAGCATTATTCTGAATACACTATGAAGTTCCATACGTTGGGTGTTGAGTTTAAAGAATCCACTACCTGACATTTAAATCTTGTATCACTGCCAAAGTTATTCAGCATGGAGCAAGCTAGTTTTCTTTCATCTTACGTGCTCATCATATGGATAAGCACTGCATATCATGTTCCTTTCCTTCAAAAGTTCATCTTTTTTTGTCCTTTATCCCTATTTAATTGAAGCTAAAATTTAATAAATAGATCCTCCAAAGTTGGTTCCTGGCATGACTAAGGAGTAGCTTTGGAGGAGAGCTTTAGAAAAACCTCACACTACTACTTATGAGCTTCATGCTGAAAGGAACATATAAAATTTGGAATTCATGAACTTTCAGAGCTCCTGAAAACATCATCTCTGGATCTAATAGGTTTTCTGATGTTCACAGCTATATGTATTCTTCCTCTCAGAAAGGCAAAAGAAGAACATCAGAACTTCAAAATGGCCATCTTGGGCCATGCCAATGGTCCATCTAGCCCAGTATCTTGTTTTCCATCAGTGGCCAACATCAGGTGCTTCAGGGGGAGTGAAGATAACAGGTAATCATCATCAGGTGATGCATTCTGTTGGCCATTTCCAGCCTCTGGCAAACAGCAATCATTACCTATCCTGGTTAGCAGACATTGATGGACCTATCCTTTTGGAACTTATCTAGTTGTTTTGTGAACCCCACTGTAGTCTTGGCCTTCACAACATCCTCCAAAGAAGATGTTCCACAGGTTGACTGTGCACTATGTGAAGAAATACTTTGTTGCTCATTTTAATGCCTATTAATTTCATTTGATGCACCTAGTTCATGAGTTATGAAGAGTGAACCACATTTTCTTATTTACCTTGTCCATACCAGTTATGATTTTATAGATCTCTATCATATCCTCCCTTAGTCATCCATTTTCCAAGAAAAAAGTCTGATTAATCTCTCTTCATATGTTTTTCCATACCTCTAATCATTTTAGTTGCCCTTTTCTGTACTTTTCCAATTCCAAAATACTTCTTTTGAGATGAGGCAAAAAGATCTGCATATAGGATTCAAGATGTGTGTGTACCATGGATTTATTAAGAGGCAATATGATATTTTCTGTGTTATCTATCCCTTGCTTCCCAACATTATTATCTATCCTAATAATTCCCAACATTATTAGCTTTTTTTGATTGCTGCTGCACATTGAGTGGATATTGTTGGAGAACTATCCATAATGACTCTGCAATCTCTTTTTAGAGTGGTAACAGCTAATTTAGACCTCATCCTTTTATATTTATAGTTGGGATTTTGTTTTCTAATGTACATTACTTTGCATTTATCACTCCTGATTTCATCTGCAGTTTTGCTGCCCAATCCCCAGTTTTGTGAGATCCTTTTGTAACTCTTCACAGTCTGTTCGGATTTAACTATCTAGAATAGTTTTGTATCATCTGCAAATTGTCACTTTGCCTTTATCCAGATCACTTATGGACTCCTAGAACATGCTAGTCCCAGTACAGAGCCCTGGGGGACACCAGTATCACCTCTTCCCATTCTGAAAACTGATAATTTATTCCAGTCCTTTGTTTCCTATCTTTTGACCAGTTGCTGATCCAGAAGAGGACCTTCCCTCTTATCCCATGACAGCTAACTTTCCTTAAGAGCCTAATGGGAGGGACCTTGTCAAAGGCTTTCAGAAAATCTAAGTACACCGTATCCAGTGGGTCACCTTCATCCACATGCTTGTTGGCCCCTCTTAAAACATTCTAGTGAATTCTTATTCGTGAGGCATGATTTCTATGAGTTTCCATTTAACACTTTTTATTATTCTAAATTATATATTGTAAATATAATATAAATAATATATTATTTTATTATTACTGTCATATATTATTATATCACACTACCAGCAAGCAGAACCTGGTGTTACTGCAGTATGCAATCCAAAGCCCAGCCTTCTAAAAGGGAGGATGGCCTTTGGTCTTTGCAGCAACACCTCATATCCTTACATAACAACTGTCATTTTTTTTGAGAACAGTTGTTAGTTCCTGGGATGTTTGTTTATATATTGCCTAAGTTGATCGTGAAGGACGGTCTGCAAGAGAGGCAGGCATGGTAGGATGGCATTTTGATCTCGAAATAGTTTAGTTATGTAGAGTAACCTGCAGAACTTTTCACTTTTTTTTCCCAATAAATTCAGTACATATGTTTCGTACAAAGGAAATTTCCGTTTCTGATATTTTCTGATCATTTTTAGTCTCTGCAGTTGTTCAAATGGGAAACTTTGAGAAGCTAATGAAAAATCAATACTTCAATTTTTAAACTGTGTGGTCTTAAGAATCTAGGCTGGGATTTTTAAAGGGCTCCAACACTCATTAAAATTTCCCTAGGTCCTCAGGCTCCTTAGCAAATCCCAGTCCTAAAAGTGAAATGTCAGGTCTGTGGTTTTTAATCTTTACTCATTCTTTTTGCTGACCAAGGCTTCATTTGATCAATGCAAGTTTTTCCTCATGTAAGCATCTTAAGATTTCACTTCTAGAATGGGAGGAAATGAACAAACTGATGATAAGACTTCTACATATTGGACAGGATTGCCAGTCATTATTGCTTCCTAATGAACTTCAAATCTGCGCCTTTGTGGTTTCTCTCACACGGTCCCTCACACTTGGAATCAGCTTTGCATAAACATCCACAGAACTAATTTAAATTCTTCTTAAAATCACTACTGTAAAATTCTTCTTTGTTGTGATGCCTACAAGAAAAATGACAATGTTCACACTGCTCATGTACTGAGACCAGTGCCCATCATGTCGACCAATAGTGTTTTGTTGTTTCTTTTTACTCCCCATCAGTGTAAGTGTATTGTCTAGTGTCTTATACCTTAGACTGTAAGCTTTTGGGAGGCAGGAGCCATCTTTTTGTTCTGTGTTTGTATAGCACCTACCAGAGTGCAACCCTGGCCCATAAATGGGGTTCTGAGGCAGCCTACTAACACAATAATAAATGTTAATTAAAAAGTTCTATAGTATCTAAAATGTCCACCATATGAATTCTAGCTCTATTTCTCACTTGGAAATTGTGTGGATTTAGGTACTTTGTTGTCATTGTTATTTAAGTTGTCTGGGTCACTTTTTTTGAGCTTTGTAATTTTTCATGTGTTAAAAAAGTAGATTTAACAGGAGGATTCATTCCCATATACTTTCTCCCCTGGTTATAGGAAAGAACAGAAGGCTGTAAATCAAGCAGATTTTAAGGTAAATTATTCAGTTTCTCCTCTTCAGTTGTATAGGATTCCCTGCAGAGTATGACCATTCATTGCACTGCTCCTGAATTTCTTTCCTGAAGTTCAAAACACTATTCAGGTTTATATACAGTGTTCTTTTACCAGTGAGAATGTAAGTTTGGCCATACTGGGTCAGACCAATAGTCCATCTAACCCAGTATCCTGTCCTCCAATAGTGGCCAATGCCTGATGCTTCAAAGGGAAAGACTAGAACAAGGCAATTATCAAGTGATCCATCCACTCTGATGTCCAGTCCCGTATCTGGCAGTCAGAAACTTAGGAACACCCAGAGTTCAGGGTATCCTCCCCGTCATAATCCTTTCCCTACAGTTGTATCGTGCCCTGGACTCTGCATCTTCTAAATAAAAGAAGGAAAGAACAGGTATGAATGCAATGAATTTGGAGACTACATTATTCAAACAAACAGAAAAGCATCACCAACTTCACCCATAACACAACTGATTTGAAATAGCCAACGTTTTGTGCCATAGGCTTGTAATACATGCAATTGAATGGTTTTGAGCCACTGAGAAGTTTGGCACGTGCAGAAAATAGTATTAAAACTTTTTATCTATGTTTAATTTGGGCGAAAAATGCTCTTTTCATCTGAGACCTATGAGTGCAGCACTGCAAACCCTTACATAAATCATTAGTCCTTATGGTTGCAGGTAGTCTCTCTGCCTTTATAAGTGAAGTATTGATTATACTGGGACTACTTGTGTGAGTAAGAGCTGCTTCTGTGACTAAGAGTTTTTAGGACCAGGGGCCAGGTTTGGAGAATATGTCTGACAATAATGCAGGGAAGATAATGTACTTTATGCTAATTCCCTGCTTTTCAGGGTAGAATCACAAAGCCTACAATCAGGAGGCAGTCAGAAATGGATCAGGTTTACAGTCATTGTTTTCTGGGTTCCATAAAACATAAATATAAGGGAAAGTCTGCTTCCTTTCTGATTAATGAATTTTAGAAGGCAACTGAGTGCACTAAAAATGATCCAAATACATGCTTTTGAGAGGAGTACAAGGGTGAAAAACATAGAAGTCGCATAACTACACTATAATTGGATGTGGCTAAAATTTTCTGAATTCAAAATAATAGAGTTTCAAACTACATTTAAAAATAATCTCATGTCCTTTTTTAAATAAGGTGAAAAATTAAAACCAGCTCTTTAATAATTCAAGCAGAAAAGATTAATGAGACATCCAGCCTCATATAGTTACTTTTGTTTGTAGTTACAGTGGTATCATGTTGAGCTGGAAACTTAGAGATACTCAACAATGCAAATTTGAATGAAAAGAGTGAAGTTTACCATAACAGCTACAAATTTCTATATGGGATTTTTGACTACTGAGTCAAATTTCAGGATGCCAGGTCGTTAGGTGTTATTTGAGAGGTGGCAACTGTGAATTCTGTAGGCCTTAAAAGCAAGATCTGAACAATATAAAAGCTGACAGTTATGGACTTTGACAATTACTGTTACATACAATGCTACATTCTCCATTTTTAATAACATGGGCAGTTTTTCAACTTCTACTGGTTTTATCTAAGAATGAAACTCTAGACAACAATGATTGTAGGAGCAGGGGACATACATATTTCAAGACTCAGTTAAACAAAATCTCTGTCTTATGCTGCACTCAAGCCGTGATGTAAAGTCAGCTTCCTGGATTTGCACTGGAGTTCAGTTCTAAGTGTGTCTTCTCTTGTTCCATTCCTTCCCTTTCCTCACACCCAGACCCATGGATAAGAAGAGAGAGATTGTCCCCAGGAACAGCAGAGACCTCCCCAGTGACCAAGGGAATGTCTACACTTGCAAATTATTTTGAAATTAAGAAGGCTTAATTTGAACTAACTTAGTACCTGTCTACACTAGGCTTTCATTAGTTCAAACGAAGGATTTCCTTAATTCGAATTAATGAAAGCTTAGTTCAAACTAATAAGAACTGCCAGTTAGTTTGAACTAAGCACTTAGTTCGATCATTAGTTCAAACCAAGGATAATGTAGACAAGGAAAAACCCTTAGTTCAAACGTAATGAATTCGAATTAAGGGCAATTAGTTTCAATTAACAAAGTGGAGTAATTTGAACTAGTGTTAGCTTGAATTCATCCACACTGTTAATTCAGACTAGTAAGTTTGAGTTTATTCAAACTAAACTTGAACTTATTAGTTCAAATTAACAAATTCAAACTAACTTTTCCGAGTATAGACATAGCCCAAATCAGCACCAGCTGTGTGGGTCATAGGAAGCGGCCTTGCAGGGAGTAATGGTGACAGGAGGTAAGGTTCAGTGAGAAGCAGTAGTGGGACACAGTTGAAGCACATGCAGAACCCATTGCCATCAATGATGTCAGTCGGCTGCCTTGTACAAGGTGTGTTCTGAGCAGTCTTTTTCTGTCTAATTACCTGCATGCTACAAGTTCACCTGTCACCTTGGCATACCCTTCCTTCATTCTCTCTTCTGCCGGTCTTCCTGCCCACCATGCTCCACTCCACCATTTTCTCCCTTAGTCATTCACCTTCTGTCCTCCATCTTTATATGACTGCGTGTTTGCCCTAGCAAACTGGGGCCTGCTCCTGATGTAATACCACAGGCAAAATAAAAACGCAGCAATAAATAACTGATTATTGTGTGGGGAAATTGGGCTTCTCTTGCACATTGCAGAGTGACAGTATTCTGGTTGTAGCTGTGCATGGCACACCTGGGAGAAAAGTGCCCCAGGAAAGAAATGGAAGCTGAGGTTGTCACATCATGAATGATCTGTTTCAGCGTGTGGTGCATTTAACAGTTTCACCTGAGGTGCTGTCGGTTGCCCTGCAGGAAAAACAGAAAATTGAGTTGACAGTCTAAATACTGAATCTGCTCAGGAAATCCATGCTGAACATTCCATCTGCCAATTGACATGATTAGGAAAAGATCATATCAGAAATGTTTAGGCGTGCATGCCTCGAGTTACTGAGGACAACTTTTAGTGGGCCCTGGTTGTAATAAGTATTCCCTGTCAGTGAGCTGTCCCCTCTCTTCCCTTGCCCTCTTTTGAAAGAGCGTAATATCCCAGGGGGTTGGACTAGATGATCTCATGAGGTCCCTTCCAGCCCTATGATTCGTTTCGATTCAGTTCTAAAGTCTGTTGTGGACAGGTGCAGAATACATCTCACTGAGGTTCAGAATCTGGCATTCCCCACCACATTTGCTGTCATGACACTGGTTTTGGTTCAGCTCTGTTGGCATCTGTGTACGTTACTGCTTGATTTGGGGTTAGATTTTTTGGCAAGATCTGAGCTATTTCTCACCACTGCCTCTTGTGGTCAGAAAGGCATTTTTCCTTCACTTCAGTCAGGCAAGAGGTTCACTTTGCATTGAGCACCAATTAGAAGGTAAAACAAAGTTCTCCAGTGTGACTGCTTTTGTTGGTGTTGCATTGTTCAAGGTTTGTAAGCAACACTTAAGTATTTAACTGAATTAAGGGGAGTGATGGGGCACAGCGCAGCCATAGTGTATATCAAATCTGGATACGGTGTTAGCTCTGGGTAAGTCACAGAATGTAAAGAACTGTAGGATACGAGGTGGCCCTTTCACCCTGAGCACAAATTAGAGATGTTCTTGGGCTGTGCCCAGTTCTTTACAAGGGGAATAGACTGACTGAATGATTGTGGTCTTGAATCATATCTCATTGGATGGGACCTAACTTGGGTCATTGTGTTGCTTAGGCCTGTTGTGGTCCTGTTGTAACAAGCTAACAGCACTGTGTTAGTTTGGATCTTGGAGTTTCTGGTGTTCTTACTGGATAATGGGAATTATGGCCAATCACTTAAGCCATAAATCACGCTCTTTAATATAATCCATTCTGGTGGAAAGAATGTGAATTGCATTGAAGAGGCACTATTGTGATATGGCTAGTTCCAAAGAAGTTCCATGTGGCTGGAATTCAGGAAGAGCAGACATAAGTCAGAGGGCTTGTCCACATGGAGAGTATACAGCAAGTCAGTGCGTGAATTTACAGTACATTACCTTTTCATATGCTTACTGGCTACGTGCATCCAGCTACCAGGCAGTGAAAGGTCTGTACTTTCCAACGCAAGCCCATCAAAATGCACTATGGAACTTTTAATGAGCATTACTATGGTCTAGATGGTGCGTGGTAGGCTGATGGACAAACTCGTATGAAGACAGGCCCAGAGACCATTTAAAAATCTGGTGTCTCTTTTCTAGTCTTTGCCCTATCACTTACTAATTTTAACCCATAACTTTTTCCCCTCCTTTTCCCACTAACATCAGTGTATACTGGGTGGTGAAGTGGGTAATCGTGTGCTCTAGAATAGAGAGGTTCCACAGATGTCTACGGAGGCTACTCCAAGTAAATGGCAAAAGTGTCTTACTTTGGATGTTTGAACAGCTCTCTTGATTGGGAGGCCGAGTGGGAGGATCTACACTATAGTAAATCCACCCATGTCCCAACCCCACCAGTAGGGGGCACAGTGTGATACACAAGTGATGTGATTTTCCAGTAAACGTTAGTTTTACTTCCTGATACATTTATGCAGGATGCAACCTTGGGGGGGGGAGGGAATATTTTTTAAACTAAATTCAAAAATCTGACTCAGATTTAAGGAAGAGAAATTATTAAATAAGAATTTTAGATATCATCATAATTAAACCTGCTGGAGAAAACAATCTCATAGGCAACAACCACCTAGCAAATTACAAAAAAAGGTTCTTTTCTTTTCTTCTCTTGGAGAACTCACAACTTTTATCAGAAATGGGAAGCACACATTTTATATTACTGCTTGGCAGTCCGTTCTCCAGGTTGGTTCTTTGTAACTATTAAGATAAATGGTGTGTTTACAAGTTGCATTATACCTTCAATTCATGTTTCCAGTGGGGGACTCCAAGTCATTTTCTAACAACTAGTTTTGAACTACCTGCCAGAAGATGGAGGAACGCGAAAAGGTACTTTGTTTGAAAAAAATTCTCATTTTAAAAATAAAAAGCAGAAGGAATATTGTCACTGAAAAGTATACAAGTAAGCACTTGATTGAGTCAGATCCAAATGTTTTCAATAAACATTTATTCTTTTTAAATTATTTATTTCTTATTTTAGCACAGATGTATGCTTTTGGGGATAGAGTGTTGAGCTAAATCATTTTAAACCTGATTGCAAAGAAAGTAACTGAATGTTTCCTTAATGAATGCATGTATGGTGTTATTGCTATGATTCTAGGACCAGCGTGACTGGAATTTAAATTACTACTACTCCCAAGACCTACATCCTCAACTTACTCACTATTATATTCAAGCCACCTGTTCTTCCTTTTAAAGATGCAAAATATTAGCTGAAGTCATTGAAATCATAAATGGAACTGCATGGATGTATGAAAAGCAGCCACCTAGGATGGCTTTCAGCTATCTGCAACTCTTACTCAATTCTCCATCACATCATTTCATGGTATTGATGGCATAATCTAAAGTAACTGAAAGGAAGGGACTTGCCTTTTAATATCATGACATGAACTGTCACAAAAGCAGAGGTGAGTGTCTGAATTTAATTCAGCCAAGCCAATTGCCAACAAATCTCAGTATATATAAATCTAGTTATTTTCAGGTTTTTTCACCTTTCACTGAAACCTCAAGCTGTGATTTTTCTTTTAAACAAGATGATATGTCATTAACTAACAAAAAACTATTGCTCTGACTTTGAAGTCCAAATAACATTTTAACAAATAAATATGGCAGCAGTTGTATTTCCCTAAATGCTAATGTTATAAATCAACCATGGATCAACTGGCTAGAGACAATGTTTTTTACTCTCTTGTTTGTAATCACATTTGATTAATATATTTTCTGTAACAAAACTAGATAACAAAAAGTAGAAAGCCTTTACATTAGCTTCATTGCTGACTGTCAGGGTTTCTTTCAATTTTACCAATGAGAAGGATCCAAATTAGTTTTGTTTGGATTATTTTAATATTGCACTTAGGGCCAAACTCTGTTCTTAGCTACAGAGGTATAATTAACTTCATAGATGAAAAATGGCTCAAATGGAGTCAGTGCAGTGTAACTGAGACCAGAATTTGGCCTCTAATATGGCACGTAATTAGTATGAGAAGGTTTGATCCAGAAATACATTGCCTAGTATATCATATTGTGGCAAACTGCTAGTTCTCCTGCACTGGGTCTCACGCTTTTCATAGTGAAAGTGGGTCAGGCAGCCCCAGCTGCTGAATCCTGCCCTTTGGGACATTTGCACTGATGTAACTCTAAGGAGAGGAGAGGGGGTTTGGAGCCCAGGCCCACCTTTCACCCTGAGTACCAGCCCAGGGGCCCTATGAAGTGTAGCTATGTGCTACTGGCAATGTCCCAGGCTACTTCTTAATCGACCTTAGGTGCCTCTAATCAACCTGCATTAACCCTGGTTAGGCACTAGGGAACAAAGCCTTCAGCATTCTCAGGGTCACATATCTCCCTTCCACTCTCAGACTGCCTGCTGTCTCTGATTGCTCACAATATTTAATAGTAACATATTTGTTCTTCTATTGAGCACTTACCTAGCACCTTCCATTAACAAATTTCAGAATGATTTGCAACATGCGTAAATGGGGCCGTGCTATTTTACAAATGAGGAAGATGCTAAGACCATAAAAGTGTAAAGCAAAACATTTAAAAAATATCAGAGTAGTTGGTTGACATTCCCTCTATGCTGCCACCCAAGACCACAGAGAAAATCAGTGACAGACCTCGGAGTAAGCCCCAGGTCTCTTCACTCTCCAATTCACCACATCATGCTGCATCATAAAAATCTGCTGCAGATGATGAGCATTTATTGGTTCAACTTTAAAATATATGATTCCATTTGAGACTATTTTTACCAGAAACTGCATGAGGAGTGTGGTAATTTCCATTAGATTGGTTTATGCCTAACTAGTAGAATAGTAGGAGCAGCTCCAGCTAATTGTCTCTTTACCCTTTAACACTTCCATTATGTAACTGAAGATTGATTTTGGCAAGGCAAGACTTGTGTCCTTTTTGTGCTAGAGGAATGACTCTGAGCATTCCTAGGGTATGTCTACACTGGAGGCTCTGTTAAATCCATTAAACAAGGTCAACTTTAAGTCAACTTAAAGTCGACATTGTTAAGTCACTTCGAGAGGTCACATTGTAAACTTCTGTTGACTGCCTGCGTCCACACTGGCAGGTGCTACTTCAACCCTTCCTGGTGGCCAGGAACTCTGGGAGGGGGCCTGGAGGCCAATTAAGTATACTTAAAGGTTATTCCCCATCTACACTGGCTTAAGTTAATTTAATAAGATTGACTTAAGCATTAAGTCGACCTTAAGATGTGGTGTTATTAAGTCAACTTAAGGAGGCGCTTATGTTGACTTAATAAAAGCCCAGTGTGGCTGCAGGGGTCTGTGAGTCAACTTAAGCTTCCTTAAGTCAGCCTAAGACTCCAGTGTAGATGTACCCCTAGATTGTCTACTGGGTCTAAGTCCCTCCAGAGGTAATGGTTGTGTGCACTTTTTTCATTTTGGTAAACAAACAAAAAACTACTGTTTCAATAGAATTTTTTCCTCTTTGTTCAAATAATAGGTTCTTATGTATATTGACAATTTTGGAGCTGGAAAAGAATCAAATGTCATTTGCTGCCATAAATCTAGGGTGTCAATTATGTTTTAAGCTGCCTTTGAGTCCAGTGGACTGAGGAATGCCAAATGAAGAATTCAGAGGGGTCAGAAACTTGATGTGGTGTCAGATGTCTCTTTGAACATGCTTGAGCAAGCTAAGTGTGTTTAGTAGTCAGAAATCTCTGTGTTAAATTATGAAGTAGGGGCCATATCCAAATCTTATATGGTAATAAATTGAGCCTTTTCACCCTTTAATATAACCAGAGCAGAACCTAGGATGTTACCATTGCCTCAAATTAACAAATCAAAACAGGAATCTGACAATTTATATGAACACAGTGTCAGTGCAGTGCATTTACTGGTGAAAAATACAGACATAGGGAAAGCAACCCTTATCAGAGCTGAAGGAATGGGGATATGGAGTAGAATTTAATTTTACATGGACCCTCGTTTACTAAAATAGTAATAGCTACTTTGCTGAACAGCGTTCCCACAGGAGCAATAACATGAGGACACAGAAGCAATCTGCCAAATGTAATCTTTCACCAGTTTTCCTTTCCATAGAAATATTTGCTAATAATAAATTTCCATGTCTCTGCATGCACATGCAGTTATATGAGAGGAGAGTCAGAGAATGATTTATTTAAGACAAAGGAAATAGAAAGGAAGCATTTTTAAAGGACATGGTTTTATTATAGTATTGGAGAAAGTTAGTTTCTTTTTTTTTTAAGGTATATAGAAAGATGCTGTTTGCAACTACAGTGACCAATGGGTAGAAGAGTGAATTAAACTTGGAAAATAATGCCTGTCAAAACTCATAGGATCACAAGACAAAACTATAGTTTTAAGCACAGAAAAGCTTTTGCTAAATGATTACTTAAGGACTAGGATAAAACTCTGGATCTTAGTCAAAAAGGTTGAACTCAGTTTTAAGGCATTTTGCTTCTGGAAGTGTGACTCTTACTGTGACTATCATGCTTTCAAAAGATACTGTTGTTGAAAAATAAGAAGCACTAGAATAGCAGGCACAAGGAATTTCAGTTCTGCAGAGACTTCAAAGGAAGCTTTGGTGCTAAGACAATTTTGTCAGCTTGGAGCTTGGTTCACAGCAGGGACTCCTGTAGATGGTGGCTGATCCTCTTGCTCTTGTGAGTAGGCTACCAGTTCTACTTCTGTTGGACTCCTGAATAATGTGGTGCACTGAAGCTAACTGCCCCTTCTAAAGCCCAGTAAGAGATAGGAAAGCAGATTTGTGATTTTGTTTTCCTTCAATTGCAAGCTACGATTTTTTTCTTCTGCTTCAATCACATATGGAAATTACAGCAAAAGGTATGCAACTGGAATAACCTATGGTATGTTTGAGTCTGGGTAAGAGGCAATACATGTACTGTCCCAGGAATAGGGAAGGAGCCAATTGTGGTTGTGAACCTGAGAATAATAATTCAGTCCCTGCTTCATTGGAAAAGACAGCTCTGCTACCCATTGTCCTGAGACCACTTATGTCCCCTCCCACCCCAGCTAAGCTTGACTTGAGTGGGGCTTTGCTTTCGCTTTCCAACCCTTCGCCAACCTGCATGAGGTAGGGAGAGTACTAGCTTTATGCAAGCTGCTTTCCCCTGAGAATCATAACCATAAACCACAACTTCAATCAATCTTTGTTACTCCTACCCATTGTGTGCACAACCAACCAACCAACCAAGCCAGTCATATGGCAACTACAGTCTTATACCTACAAACCCACCTCAGCGCTAGTAACGACTCAAGTTCCAAAGTGGTAGCCATGTTAGTGTGGTCCAGCCAAACAAACAAGGAGTCTGGTGGCACTTTTAAAGACTAACAAATTTATTTATCACATGAGCTTTCATGGCAGAAAATCCCACTTTGTCAGATGCTGCAAGTTCCCCATCTTCAAGCATCTGATGAAGTAGGATTTTCCCCCACCAAAGCTCATCTGATAAATTTGTTAGTCTTTAAAAGTGCCACCAGACTCCTTGTTTGTTTCATTAAAGATCCAGTTACAGTGGCTGCATCTGACTTCCACATAAAATCCAGACATTGTGTCCCTCCTGGGGGGGGATACCAACTGTAGCCACTTACAATTCAAACCAAAGCAATTGGTTCAATATCTCAGTGACATTAAAAATTACCACTCTTCATTTGGGCAACTTAACAGGGAGAAACCCAGCTCAGTTAATGGCTTACAGAAGGCAGAAGCTCTATGGACAACTGCTGATTCATGGCCAGGAAGGAGCAGATGCTGACTCACTTTGAACAGAAATCATTTCTTTCTGTTCCTAGTGAACTCAGCATAGGGCCAGAGCCTGATGAGCACCCTCTGAAAGGAGGGGGTCTAAACCCAGCTTTATAACTCATTTGTGTCTCTGTTCATTAACTATGCTGAAAAGGGAGAGACTTGAAGGTGGCTTGACTAGAGGGCCAAACCACAGGAAGAGGCCAGAACGACTATCGTCAGGAGTCAAGTTCCAAAGGGGTAACCGTGTTAGTCTAGTTCAGCAAAGTAAGCAAGGAGTCCTGTGGCACTTAAAGACTAAGAAATTTAGCTCATGCGATAAATACATTTGTTTGTCTTTAAGTGCCATAGGACTCCTTACTTATTTATCAGCAGGAGGTTCCTGATGGGCAGAAAGCCACACAAGGCGGCACCCAGCCCCAAGGAGGCTCTGGTGGTAAGTTGGCCCCTTCATACCCACCATACATGAGTTATTCCAAGGTTGGGTTTTACAAACTCCCTGCCCACCCACCAAAAAAGAGGAGGGGGGGGGGGCAGCAAAGTTTTTCAAAACGAGGCTACCTGCTACATAAAAAGCATTCACTATCTAAAGAATTACAGGTTTCCTTGTCATGTTCAATGAGCCAATTTAGCCATCAACAGAGCTCCATCACAGCTTTTTATTAATGCATTCCACCATTTTGTTAAAGAGACTGTGGTTGCTGGAGGATTGTATCTTATCAGATTGCTTCCCCCTGCTCCTCATTACACCACTACATTCATGAGAAGAGTGAATTGCTAACTTAAATAATGGCTAGGTTGTGTGATACTTGACTAAGGCTGAGTGCTGTTAGGATTTCTATATCATCTGTTTAAGAATAGTGCCAAAAGCTAATGGCTGTGATTTGATCCCACATTTGCAGGGCTCTTGTTATTGAAAGGATTCATCATGCATAGAAATTATTTGTACTCTAGCTGGAGGCCATGTTCTGTGCTCTCAGTATTCAATATGGAACATGCTGTCTTCATTTCTACTCGCTTACCCATGAAACAGATGACGGAGGGCTGGGTCAAATGCAACTTATCTGTCATTTCCTCCTCCCCTGTTTTATTTTTTTCTCAAAACAAGAGAAGAATGAATGTAACAAAGAACAATTCTATCAAATACACTAGAAAAGAAGAAAATACAGCAACATGGAGTAACATTCTTGGTTTGGTTAGGTTTCATGTTTTTAAAAAGCTCAATATCAGGCAGTTTTCCAAAGGAATTGTGCAGCTGTTAACAACTGATGTTAGCCATGGATTCATAAGTTTTCTTACTTTTGGTGGTCCAGATCCTGAGAGGTATTACTACATGCTGTAGTGGACTAAATCCTGCCAGGACTGAGCATCTCTTAAGGGGGTCCTGAGTTCGTTCAGCTCCAACTGATCTGCACCAAATGAGGTAAAAAGCAAATTTCCCATTGATTTCAATGGGAGAAGGAATTCCCTTCGGTGGGACTTGTGTATAAAATTGTCCCTTCAGAAGTCAGAGTGGATCTTACAGGGCTCAGGCCCTTAGAAGCGGAACGATACAATAGACGACAGAAATGTAGATGTGGGTTGAATCTGTAGTTACCTATAAAATTGTATTTCCCATGGAGCTTAGGAAGGAAAAGAAAGAAAACTCTTGTCATCCACTCCCAGAGAGATGTAAACAAACATGCTTTCATACATATTTAAGATCGAACACATAGGGCAACAGTTTATTGTGGGTATAATATATACATTGGTAGACATTAATTCTAAATATAATAATATTTATTATGTTATTATATTTAGAATTAATGCCTACCAAAATATACTATACCTACCATATATTGTTGTCCTATGTGTTTGATCTTAAACTAAGGCTATACCAGTGCACCAAGTGAAAGAAGAGTTTAAGCAAAGAAATTCACTTATTAATTGTAAATTTCTATCCATGGATGGTACATCCTATTACCTTATTAAGTCTCCCCATAATTGATGATAATCCTGAGTCCCCCCATTGTGCTCTATTGTAAATATGTGCTACTAGAAGTGAAAATCCTAAGAGGTTCGAAATGACTAACATTTTTCTCTGTCTCTAAATTAACCCCCAATAGGGCAATAGCCATAGCATATTTTGTATTAATCCCAGTAATAAAATATATATGCTAACATACTGAGTCCAGCTGAGCATTGAAGCGATCTCATTTAATATCCTTCAAATTACATATGCTGAGAAATACGGTAAAGGCTGGAGGCATTGGGGCCAAGGGTGGGAGATACGGAGGGATCCTTATCCGAACACTCTGAAAGGTCAAAAGACCTTACATTCTAGTTATACCAATTTGGGTTTGTCTTTTAATTGAAGTCAATCATTTATCCATAAACATTAACAGCATCTTTGTTATACAGTACCTGCAATATTTATTAGAAAGAAGTTTTATGCTGTGTGTGGCATGGGTTAAACAGACTCTCTCTCTTTAGATATATATATATATATGTTTCTCAAACAACTTATTGCCATAAATTTTCTTCTGGCTTGAATTCTTCCTCAGTCCAATTACTTCCATACATTGAATTTTGAAAATCTTTCCCCTAAGCAAGCACATATTTGGGCTTATTACTTTTCCTTGCTTTCAGTAACTGCATTTATTGCTGAAGTAAGCCCTTGCTCACATCCTCTAACATGAATAATTGGTTCTATCCAACTTAGTCCCTTTACCACTTTATCACCATTATTTCTTTTTTTTCCCTTTTCTGAAAGCATTTAGGTTAATGTTTTCCCCTTGCTCAAGAGCCACACCTCTCTAGAGAACTCAATGAGATCTCTATTATAGTACCACACGTTAGATATTCTCTGTTCATCGCAGCATCCTACAGGAGCCTCAGAATATTATTTGACAGTTCCAAGATGACTCTGAATGCTGGGCACTAAGGGAGAGATAGAAGCAGATCTTTAATATAATAGAAATGAAAATGTTAAAATGGATGCTTGGAGTATTATGAATGAACCCTGTTCAAAAGGAATGGATTAGAGGAAGTATAAAGGTGGTACTCGTTGTAGAAATCTGAGGGATTCCAAGCTTAGGGAGTGTGGGCATGTGAAAAAACGAGTAAAAGACTACATAAGAATGGAAGACTGTATACGAAACATACTATTCAGCTGAGAAGTGAAAGATAAGATGGGAAGACCCATAACTAAATGGATGGATGTCATACAAAACACTATGATTAGCTGTGGTGTTTCTGAGGAATTGCTTCATGAGAGACTGGAATGGAGATGAAGGACCTGAGAGGTATGTCTACATTGCAGTTAGCCTCTGTGGCAGGCCCAGGTCAGCTCACTAGGGCTTGTGGTACTTAGGCTATAGGGCTGTTTAAGTGCAGTATTCATGTCTGGAGTTGAACTGGAGCCCTGGCTCTGGGATCCTCCTCCTTGTAGGAGCCCCAGAGTTCAGTCTCCAACCTGAAGTTCACACTGCAGTTAAACAGAGCCCTCTGTACCCAAACCCTGCAAGTCCAAGTCAGTTGGCATTGACTAACCACACTGTTTAATTGCAGTATAGACATACCTGAGGAGTCAACCCTGTCATAGCTGTCCTGTATGAGTAAAAAGGAAAATTACTGTGCATAAAAAATATAACAGTGTGACAAAAAGCTGGTGGTAACCTTTGGTATATATTTTAATCAAATGAAAGACATTTTACTCTTATGGCCAGTTACTCTCATAAGATGAAAGTCAGTTCCTACAGCTCAAACAATCAGCGAAATATGCCCACAAAATAGGGACCAGCTGGAAAAAATTCTTTCTCTCACTCCTTCCGTATAGGGCCAAATTAATGCAAGGACTTTAAGGACTGCAGTCCTGGGCTAAGGGGGGCACCACAACCCTGCAAAAATCTGATGCTGAGAGCAGCTGGTAACCCTGGCGTGCTACTGGCCAGGGTCACTTCCCGTGTCCTGGCTACCACGCCGCCACACTGCCGGCTGACAGCGCTCTTGTGCAGTGAGGGAGTCCCCATCCCTTGAGCGCTGCGCTGCTGGCCTGCAAGCGCTGCACGCGGCACCGGCCACTCTGCCCCATCCCATTTCCCACACCCCAGGCCAGTTGATGCCCCAACCCCATTCTGGGCTGGCCCAACAGTGCTTCCAGGGAAGGAGTCTCCTTTTCTGAAGCACTGCACTGCCAGCTGGCCCCTGGGCTGTCTGGTGTGCCCAGGGGCATGGCCTGCACCCAAGCACTGACTTGCTCCAAGTCTGGCCACTGCAATGGTGTGGTGGGGCCCTGGGGTCAGGAGGGACCACAGAAGTGGCAGCCTGGGGCCCCCAGGCATGTTAATTCAGGCCTGCTTCTGTGCATATGCACATAACTTGCTGATCTAGTATCTGGGCTAGAATGAGCCTCCCACCATATTTCTACATAATGTTAGAGCTACTGGTCTCTTCATAACCTCTCCTCTGGTTGCCCATGACCCTCCAACCAACTCTATCCCCTAGTCTGGCCTTTATGGGACTGGTACAGGGGCTTCAGGGCCTTACTGGAGATGCACTGGTCCCTCAGCAAGACTGCTCTGCTGACAGCTGAGACATAGTCAATTTCCTCCCCCCCTTCTGAAACAAGAATCTCATGCTTCCAATTTTTTGATATTTTGATTTTGGAGGTTCACCTTTTCCTCTCCATCACAAATTTTTTCACATTTCTTTCATTTTTCTTCATTATTTCTTTTGCCATCCTATAATTTTTCCAAAGTCAAGCAAGTTTTGAAAAGATACATAGTGGGAGGAAAAAAAATGAAAAACAAAGACATTAAAAAAAATCTGAACATAATACGTTTTATAGTGGTTTTTTTAGCATTCAGTCCCCAAAAGGGTGGAGAAGATCAAAAAGCTCATTTTAAAAAAGAGCAAAATATCCTGAAAAAAATGGACAAAAACCAACTTCAGAATGAAAATTATTTTAAAATAAGCTTTTGCAAACCTGCATTTATATTTTTCATCCAACCCTATCTCACATAAAATGTCTTGAAGTCTTCAGTTAATAGAGTGGAGGCCTCTCAGAAGGAAGGTTTCAAGGTTAGCGTCCATGATTTTTCCAGCTACACTAACCAGTAATGCTTTTCTGCCCCTTAAACCGCAGCCCCAAGAATTTACATTTATTTTCTCAGATGTTAAGCTGGGAAATATTTTGCTGGGAGATATTTTGTTGAAGTGGTTCTAAGATATTGATTCTTTTCAGGAATAGCAGAAGGACATTATAATCTGTATGTTTTTTGCACCTCATGGAAAATTAATATACAGGAAGCAGGAGGGGAAGGGGGGCGTTCAGAAGGTAAATTCTATTTACTATGACATTTTCACAAGCTAATCTGCATGCATTAGCACTCAGCTTCAACCTGGGGGTAGCTTGGAGGTAGAAGCAGCTTGACCAGAGCTGGAAGAGAAAAATGTCAGGAGGAGTACTGGATAATTGGTAAAATGTCCCTGTTTCTACTGCAGCTGCTCCTCTTCTTACAGTACCTTTGATCAGCAAACGGAAGGAAAATGAGTGCATATTTCAGTGTTATCCTCCTTATTTTTCACAAGGGGTGAATGAGAGGCAATGGCTGAGTGTTAGTCTCTTAACACAATGGATGGGAAATGTAAGGGAAGAAGAAGGAATTGAAGGAAAATCTAGGCCAGTGTTTCTTAGCCAGTGTGCCATGGCACACCGGTGTGCCATGGAATTTTTTGAAAAATCTCTCAGAGTTCTGGACTGGCTGGTGAATATTCAGGAGTTAATTTGGAGATCGTATAGTTGTGTGCCTCAAAATTATTAATGGTATCAAGGTGTGCCCCGGCAGAGAAAAGGTTGGGAACTACTGATCTAGGCGTTTCGCTAGCATTGGACGGTCTATCTTAACTGGCTATGAGACAGATTTAAAAAACCTGACTGCTTTCCTTTCTTCCTCTTTGACTGTTTAACTCATAAATGCTGCAAGCTAAAGATTGTCTTATTACATATTCGTACAGCACCTGACACGATACGCACTCAGTTTCTTTTGGGGCCCACAAATAATAAACTCTAGCAGCTCTATTTGAGTGTACATTATGTTTTAACAGCTATGACAAGACTTCAAAATAATTGAAAAATATAGAAGACGGCTCTTGTATTTTGGACCATTGCAAAAAATAATGCTGTAAAACAGAAGCAGCCTCGATGTTAGAATGTTTGACCAGCGATGGGCAATGGTCAGTGCTAACCATCACAGCAAAATTGATGGAATTACTCCAATGTCCTGTTCTAAGGCAAGTGCAAACAAAAAACAGGTGTTGCTCCAGACTGCATTACCAATCATGATATTCCAGAAGCGAGGCCCGGTCTCTAATAAAACTACAGAAGCGAAGAGGGTGGGGAATTCAGAGGCTCTTCCTCCTCCATAAGAAACATCCTCCAGTTGTAAGGCATTAAAATGTTTGTAATTTAGAATGAGTGTAGAGAAGTGTTTATTGGGTCTCAGGAAGAATTGTAGCAGAGGAGCTTGGATCAAATAGAATAGTGCAGAACCATGAGGCTCACTATATCACATGCAGTGGTCCCCTATGTTAGAATTAATGAGGAGGCAGCATAAATTCTTGCCATTTTCTAGCATGTCATGACTATGGCAATGACCTGAGCACAGTCCATCTTATAGCATGAAATCCTGCCATCATGAAAATGTCACTCTTGAGATTTATCTACAATAACTTTCTATGAAAAGTTCCAGAGTTTTACAGAAATGACTGCATTGAACAATATTTATGTATTATTTGTGTTGTGATAGAGTCATGCAAGCTTCAGTGAGGGGCTAGGATTTCATTCTCCTTGGTATGTTACTCACCATGTTACAAAAAGTGATCCCGTACCCCGAGGAACTTACAAACTAAGAAGAATGCAATATGCAGCTAACGCTCTCAGATCTAGGAAGGTATGGTTACTATTCATTCTGTTTATTCTAGACATTAAGGCTATGTCTACATTAGGAAAAGTTAGTTCAAATTGTTAATTTGAACTAATAAGTTCGAGTTTAGTTCGAACTAAACTCAAACTTACTAGTTTGAATTAACAAAGTGGACTAATTTGACTTAACATTGAGTTGAATTAGTCCACTTGGTTAAGTCGAACTAAGTGCCCTTAATTTGAATGTATTAAGTTTGAACTATGGTTTAATCCTAGTCTACACCATCCTTAGCTGGAACCAAGGATCGAACTAAGAACTTACTTTAAACTAACCGGCAGGTTTTACTAATTCAAACTAAGCTTTCACTAGTTCGAATTAAGCCTCCTTAATTCGAACTAACTTGCAAGCGAAGACATACCCTGAGACTCAGACAGTTCATCTCTCCCTATGAGCTAGTCAGCCAACTCTTTCTTCAAGCTGAGTGTCCTGGTATGTCAGTCTCAGATTTAAAATTCAGAAACGACCATATTAATATCAATATGTAAATTATCAAAAAACCTCTACAATTCTGAACACACCAGAGACTTGTGTTTTAAAGTGAGCAATTGATAAGCAAATGAGCAATATGCACTGACAAGTTACTAGACTATAGAGCCATTATGTGACTGGGTTTTTAACCTAAGTATGGATGAAGTGGCTGATGCTGCAAATGCCATGAGGCATAGTGTTTGCTTCTCACTGTGCATGATCAGCTCCGTGGGGCAGGAGCAAATTGCATGGTAAATAGAACTACTCACAGTAATAAGCTGTATGTTCAATAGAGTTAAAGAGACCTGAGCCCAAATTTGGACCCACCTAGCAAGTAAAATTATCAGGCCAATCCATAGCTGCTGTAAAGCAACATAATTCCATAGAAAAGAGGACTCAGTAGTAATTGATGCTCACTTTGAACTGATATAAATTACTGTACAAGAACAATGAAGAATCAGGTCCCAAATTTCCATGAATTCACCGAAGTGCATGGAATATTCTGAAAGGCAACCTCAATTCCTTTATAAAAGAATTTATAGTGATTTTTTTTAAAGGCAGAAAAAGGCCTTTATAAAAATCCCCTTTCCTCCTTAAATCAAAATGCAAAGAACATTTTGAATTTTTTTAAATGTTTCTTACCCTAATCCCACAAAGGGTAGTTTTTGTCTCTCCCTACTCAGGACTTCTGTTAGAAAAAAGTAAAACATACCTGTCACAGGTTTTTAAATAGCACCCTGGTTATCCAGGATGGACCTGAGCAGTTAGCTAAAATTCAGGGTCTAATAGCGTGTTTCCTTAGGAGGGGAAATTGATGCTGGAGTCAAATATTTCCTTCATGCAATCCTGTTTACTTACAGAGAATGTATAGTATCCTATTTCCCTGAACACAACATATGACAGACTCTTTGCTCCCAATTCCAATACTTTCTATCCAGTACTTATCCCAAAAGTTTCACTGTGGGCTTTTCTGAAGACCACATACCCAGTGTTTATTCTATGGGCATGTCTACAATGAAATTGCTGCATTGATCAGCACAAATTCACACAGCAGGACTGATTGAGTGGCCAGTGGAGACCCGCTCAGTCAATTCTGGAAGTGCTCTCCCTTTGGCACAATCAAGTGAAGATCCTGTGATAAGGGAGGGAAAGTAAGTTGAGGGGAGAAATGCATTCTACAGCACATAGATTGCATATCACCCATAGACCCAGCATGGCAGTGTAGACTAGGCTAGTGTCTTTGAATTTTTGCTTCTTTTTGTTTCTGTTTCTTTCTGAACAGACACGAACACCTCCACCAAGCACCCCATGAAATCATTTTTTCTGCATGTGCCTTGCCCATGCCTTTATTTAGAGCAGTGATATGTGCCTGTGTTTTGGAGGGAGCTGCTATTCCTTTGGTAACCATGTTCCATAAAAAGAGTTTAATCATTTCTTAAATCTGTAAATAATGAAGGACAGCTGTTATAGGTACTAGTTTCAGCAAGGTATAACCTAATCCTTAATAGTTTGAATATATTGTCATCTCATTGTCTCTATCCTATCTGTGCAGAGAGTCATGTGGTCCAGTCTTATGTCCCTTGCTGTGCAATAGAACTGGGCTGAATCTGGCCCTATATTTTCCAAATTCATTGTTTCACTTTACTGTGGTTAATATTTTATTGTTTATTGGCAGACCGAAGTAGGGATTTTCACACAGAACTCCAAAGTAAAACGTTACTCTATAAGCTCTCTAGTCCTCAGTTTCCCAGCCTTTTAAAAAGTGGATGATTACTCTCTGTTGTATAACAATACTTTGAGTTCTACAGTTGAAAAACCCTAAATAAGTGCTATGGATTATTTCTAGTTATTTAGTGGGTATTAATTAGGGTTTCCAAACTACTCAATTTGTTTAGGGAGAGATGGTCAGATACACAAATGTAAAGTAGATACCCCTAATCCCACTGTCTTTTAATGGGAAATGGAGAGCCTAATCTGAGTTTGACTTTGTCTTGTAGTGGGAGTGGGATTTATAACTGGCCTGTATGTGGTGAAAATCTCCCTTTGTTTTGCCTGAGCAGAATGGTTATGAAACAATCCACTATCTCTTCAGCTGAATAACTCGATCCATTTTAAACAGTGTTGTCAGCCATACAGAAGAGGATGGCTAGTCCAGTGGTGATTTGACCTGGAGCAAGTCATTTAGCTTCTCATGACTTTAGAACCCCAGGTATAAACGAGGGGTAATCCTGACCTGCGGTAAAGAGAAATAAATGAGAGTGCAAGGTGTTCATAGAATATACTAATGGGAGGCATATAGATATCATAGGTAGAGATAACCATTTTAGTATTTTCCCCTCACAAATAAGGTAGCCAGCTCTTCCTTTACATAATCACCGTGGTAAAAATCACTCCAGTGAATTGTTTGTGTGCTGCATTGAGAACTGTATGTCATGAAAGATAGCTCTAGCTAAATAAGAATGCTCTGGAGACGCTAAGGTGCAAATAAAAATGGTTATGTCAACTTCTGTGTATCTTTTAAGGAAGAGAAATGTTACTTTTTTCATTGCCTCAGTCTCTCTTTCTGTTGATTTAACTGCCAAAATGCCCTCTGATCAGCACACTGCTGTTGTATGGTTTGACCTGCTGTGTTGATTCTAAGTGGTGCAATATATTTTAAGGTGGAATGAGCTGTGAACATTTGAAATGAGGTTATGTGCCTTAAGGTTGCAGTTGCTGCTCTGAGGCACATTAGAGTAATGAAATGAAAACTGACTTAATAGTTACAATAAAAAGAAAGAAAATAGTGAGGTTTGTCTAGACAATTCCATTTTTTATTCAAGTTCCTATTTTTTTTAAAATGGGCCATGATCATAAAAGTAACATTAGACTAGGACCATAATGGGTTTTTTATGTCATGAAAAACGCACGAAAAATTTGCTTCAACTAACAAAAAATATTCTTGAGAGGAATTATTTTTAGAGGCATTTATATTCAGTATTGGAAATAATTTTCATAACATGTGTTCTTCAGGAAGGAAGCTGGGCCACATTTGCATGTGAGATTCTTTTGCCAATAAAGTAAAAACAAGATATACATTGGTGTAGACTTGGAAATATGTTGCTGAATTACTAATATATGTCTGTAATCTATAGTCTTTATACAGAGGGGTTTACTGAAACTGGCCAAAGGACCAAACTAACCAAGAAATCTCTTAAAGCTGGTCAGAAAACAATTTTCCCAGTGGTTTGGGCACTCGTGTGGGAAGTAGGATAAAGGACGGAAATGGAATAGCACAGTTTCCATGGAATCCTTGCCTTCCTAATCTTTCTTTCCCTTGGGAACCAAAGATTTGTGGCAGCTTCTTTCAAAAGTAATGTGATGGTTTCAGGAAATAAAGCTATCCTTGTATTTTCTACGAGCTTCCCTCCAGAATGAAAAGTGAACCATCCAAACTTCCCATTACCAGAATCATAGCTCCTCACCTCTACTGCACTGCAGGGATGTCATGACAAATGAAAGTTATAAGAGGAGAGGTTTAAAAGTTCAAATGTGAGCTAGGTGCCTAAATCGCATAGACTTGCAATAGGAGTTTGGTGCTGAGCTGCACTTTTACCTTAGAGAATTTCCTTTATAAGTAATAATAACAATATCCTGAGTTAAAGACTATTCTTATTCTCTCTTAAGTTACTGGTAACTCCCACTTTGAGTGAAGGACTGTCTTTTGCGCTATATGTTTGGCCTCTATGATTTACTATTTTTGTATGAATTTACCAGTCATGAAAATATCAGATAAATAATAATATATTCAATTCATACATTAAAACTTGCAATTTATTTTAGACTTGAATTAGGATCACAGCTAGCTCTGGGCAAACTTTAGATTTATATCTATAGTTCAGGACTAAACGTCAGTAGCTAGGTGATTCAAGAAGGCAGCTGTCTTGTGTGATAGAAACACCTTTCAGTTAAATGTCTCCATCCTGGAAATAAGTGACCATAGACTAAAGGACAACATGGATATGCACTTGAAAGAGAACTCAAGCCATGTTGCTTAGCACAGCAGCCTAAAAGCTCTCCCTGAGAAAGGAACCTTTTCACAATGTGCAAAACAATATATTTTAGAATAAAGCTATTAATTAAAACTGGCATTTCTGAGCCTATAGCTAGCAGCAGCAGTCCTGAAAAGAGCCATTATTTGTAATGTCAATTTGCTGTGGGCCAAATTTATCAGCCTTGTGCCTATTTTAGATCAATCAAAATGACAGGTCGGCATATTAAGCCACTTCATGACCTGCTGGAAATCTGCATATGATTGCCATTGGAAAACAGCTAAAAATAAAATGTATTGGCAATATTAAAGATGTACCAACAGTGGCTAAAAGCACTGGCCTCCCCCTAAAGAAACCAGGTTTCTATTCCCAGCTCTGCTGGGTGACCTTGGACAAGTCATATCACTTCTTTCTGCCTTTGTTTCCCCATCTGTAAAATGGGGATAATGTAACTGCCTCTCATCAGTAAACTGTTTTGAGATATATCATAAAAAGTGCTCAATAAGAGCTAGATTTTGTTATGAGTATTATTGTAGCACCAAGCAGCCCTAATGAGGGATGTGTACCCCATTTAGCTAGGGGCTGTACAAACACAAAACAGAAAAAATTGGTCCTTGCCCCTAAGGAACTTACACTCTAAGTACAAAACAACAGACAGCAGATGGAGGGTATGTCTACACTTGGTGGCACTGCTGACAGTGCAGGATTGACTTTTCAAGTTTGATTGCACATCTGTAATGATGGGCTAAATCGAACCCAGACATTCCTGGAAGTTGATGCATTAAGACCACACCGTCAAGTGGCATAGTTCTGTGTTGACAGGGATGCATTTCCTGTCAGCGCAGTGTAGTGAAGATGCCACACAGAGCATAGAAGCTCTGTGTGGCTTGCGTAGCTCCCGTCAATTGCTACCAAATTTTCTGATAAGTGTAACCTAGGCTGGATAGAGACTGACAGGAGGAGTACAAGATAGCAATGAGACAATATTGGGCTGCATGATAGTCACTTGTCTTAGCGCAAGATGGTAGTGCCTTTCCATGTGTGGCTATTATATTCATTTTTAGGTGCCCAGTGCTGAGCACTGTGGCTATGAACTTGATCAACACTGGTTATAATATTACATGCAAAAAAACACCTAAACATGTATCTTGAACAGCTAAGACTAGAAAAGTGACGTAATTTGGAACCATCTAACTATAGTGCTAGAAGCTCGATAGACAAAGAGTTATTCTGCATTTTGAACTGTAGATGTGTTTAGAGATCTGACAGTATTTTCAACTGCTTCTTGTACTATAGTGGAAACTGATTTAAATATAAGATTATACCTGAAGCTGTATCTAGAACTACACTAACAGTGCACTCTGAAACTTTGAAGTCCATGTTCCTCACAGAAGGCTTAATGTAAAAGGCTGTAGATTGACCTTTACATCACAAAATTGCTTACAATACAAACAGAGCTATGAATATAGCACCCTCTACGTCTGGAAATGGAGATGGGGGCCAATTCTCCATATCTAAACACCCATACATTTGGCCAAATCAGAAACTTTGTAGCTCTGGTCCACTTCTGGTTTGAATGAACCTTTGGCATGTTCATGTGTGAATACAATGATTCAGCTCTTCTCCCACTTAAGCAAATGAGAGGTTTGCCTTCAATACCGTTGAGAAAAAGATTAGCCTCTAGATCATGAATAAATCAGTTCAAAATGTAAACATTTTGTACCCTAGAAAAGAGATTGTTTATTTCAAGTAACAATATCATTCTCTATGACATTAATCCCAAATCTTTCCCCTGACTTTAATGGGTTTTTAATTAGGCCCAGTTCAAATATCCATCCATTATAATTTTAAGTCAGTTAAGAGTAAAGCTGAGCTACAATTGTTCATAAACAAGGCTGAGGAACTAGACCTTCTACTGAATCTCCTTTAGTTTCTTTTTTGAAGTCTGAAAAACCATAAATGAAAATGTGAATCATGATGGCATATTAAATATTAAAATCAGTTTAAGATTTAATCCCAATTTATGGTGCAGCTTTATCTAATTTACTGCATATTATACAATTTCCTTTACAGATAACTTTTAGTGTGCTATATAAATAATAAATCAGTTCTCCTGGTTCTCAATTGTTCTGATATGGTTTCATATTAAACTTACATTTGCGATCATTTAAAAATTGCTGCATCAATTTCTTTTCTTCAGCATGCTCATTTAATTCTGTTAATGTTATGGATTCTGTCTGGAAAATTGTAGGTATCTGAAAGTTTTAGCTTTTTTTTTTTTTTTTTTTTTAGCAAAATAAGGATGACCTTATAATTTCATGAATGGGAAGGTGTGAACACAGGTATAGTGGGTTCCTGAAGTTCATTCCTAATAAATGAAAATATTTCCTCAATCTTGCATTCTTTTTACACAACTTACTGGAGACTACAACTTGCAACCAAATGGGCAGGAGCTTCACTTTAAATATTTGTGAAATCATTTTCAGAATTTGGGCCTTGTTTTGAGTTACTTTCAGTGTCCAGAGGGTCCCAGAGACCATGTATAGGGTTTTCAAAAGCACCTATATCCTATTGACAGCTGATAGAACATTGGCTCCTAAAACACTCAAGGTCTGCTGATGGACCCCTATGACTTGTGGGGCATTAGCAGCAACTTGAAATTTGTCATCATTTTAACCTCGTGACCCCCTCTGACCTTTTCTCCCCCATGTGGTGAAACTGCTGTTGATCTGATAAGTCTAGGGACTTCTGCCATGCAATAGGGAGATAGGATCACTACAGTGTTGTGTGACTAGCATGGAATGGCTACAAAAGGAGAGGGCTGATTAACAGAAAATTCAGAAGAAGCTGGGGGAAGAGCGTGCATTAAAAGCATTAACAAATATCATAGAAAGGTATGGTTGCAAAGGGACCAAAAGAGGTCATATAGTCCATTCCCCTGCGTTTAGTTAGGACCAATAAACCCTGAGAAGTGTTTGTTCTTAAAAACCTCCAGTGATGGAGATCTCACAACTTCCCTTAGAAGCCTGTTCTGGATTTTATCTACCCCTATAGCAGGGAAGTTTTTCCTATTCTCTAATTTAAATCTCCCTTACTGCAGATTCAGCCCATTATTTCTTATTTCAGTGGACGTGGAGAAGAACTGATCACTACCTCCTTTATAACAACCCTTAACATAGTTGAAGAATGCTGTTCTCTCCCCGCAGTCTTCTTTTCTCAAGACTAAATATGCCCAGGGTTTTTCTTTAGTTTTTCATCATGGTTTTAGGGAACATAACCTCTTTATCATTTTTTTCTGAATACAGTAGAGTGGAGAATACTACATAAGTTTCATCTTATCATCTTCCCCACCCCAATATCATAGACTTAAGCACTAGATTTTGCTCTCAGTTATGAGGGTGCAAATCTGGAGTATACCGCAGGCTCGCTCATGCAGATGCATTTGCAGAACTAAGGCCTAAATCAAAATGGTTTTATTTGTTGGACTCTCTTATTCCTCACTAGCCCCATTTCAATTTTTCTTGTTCATCAGTCAGCTGTGAGAAATGAATGTTAGGATAGACTAACTGACCCCCCTACTTCAATATTTTTCCATATAAAATGCAGGAATCCATGTTCTATTGTATATATGTGAAAATAGCGGATGTGAAAGAAAGTTCGTCTTTTCTGGAGAACATTTGACAATTAGTAGTAAGTTTTCTTTGGTTAAGGGCTACCTTCAAACACTTTTTCAATCTCAATCCCAGCATGAAATGGACTGGGGAAAACAAATGAGAACAAGCACATACAAGAGAGCAACTGAAACTTGAAAACAGTTAATTGAATATGTAAAGAAAAATGATTGTCTTTAGGGCAGGAAAAACAATCTTTAAAAACTTGGTTTTTTTTCCCCCAAATCAGCTGAAGAACCTGAAAGTAATTAGAAAAAAAATAATTTAGAATAATTAACAAAAAAGCTACAACCTGTATGTGTGTCTTATAGAACATAAACTATAGACATAAAAGAAGCCATTCGAGGATGATCATGTATTTAAGGCTCAACATCTCAATCTTTTAATTTTCTCCTGTTCTCCACTGAATATTTTATTTGAAGCACTGGTGCAATCTACATGTAAATTTGGGTGAGAAGCTAAATATTGAATATTAGCTATCCTGGTAAGTCACTTGTTCTAGGAAACCGAATAAACCTTTGTAAAATGGATAGTATCTCTGCTATGATCCTGCAAGCTGGAGTCCCAGCCAAGAACCTGATCTAGTTACAGGATGAGGACTTATGTGCTTATCTTTTACTGAATTCAGTGCATTTACAGCCATATAAAATTTAGCACAATACATGTGGTGGCCCATTCAGATCCTGCTTAATTTGTCACAGAAGTGGTAAAAATTCTCTTTCCAGTATGGACTTAATGCAGAGACTACTTGATGAGGTTCTTTGATCTGTGTTATATAGGACAGTGTTTCCCAACCAGTGTGCCACGGCGCATAGGTGCACCATCAGGTCTGAGCAGGTGTGCCACAAAATTTTTTGAAAAACTACTCAAAGAGCTCTGGATTGGCTCATGAATATTCATGTCCTCATTTGAAAACTATATGGTGGTGTGCCTCAAATTAATTAAAGGTAGAAAGATGTGCCATGGCAGAGAAGATTTTGGGAACCACTGATATAGGAGCATGCATTGTTGTAGAGATGTCAGTCCCAGAATACTAGAGACACGAGGTGGGGGAGGAAATCTCTTTTATTGGACCAATTTATGTTGGTGAGAAAAACAAGCTAGCTAGTCCAGAGCTGCTCTTCTATATAGGAGGACAGAGCAGATGATAATAATAGTCCCATTTGGCATTACAAAGCATGACTCTTCTTATAGACTCATAGGCTATGTCCACATTACAAAGCTTAGTTCGGACTTGCTTAGTCTGAACTAAGCAGTTCTGGGTTAGTTTGAACTAACTGTGGCTTTTTAGTTTGAACTAGCCCTGTTTTTAGTTTGAACTAACTTTTTAACTAAACTAACTAACAACTAAAAAACGCAGCTATTTCAAAGGAACTGCTGAGTTCAAACTTATTTAATTCAAACTTATTTAGTTTAAACTAGCACAGCTACATTGTGGAGTTTGAACTGAGTACAAACTAAGCACTTAGTTCGAACTTACTTTTTTAGTTTGAACTAAGCAAAGTCTACTGTAGAGAGGGACCAAATTATTTCAGATTATACCTCCTTAATCAGGACTAATTTGCTAGTGTAGACATAGCCATAGACTCTAAGGTCAGAAGGGACCACTATGTTCATCTAATCTGACCACTGCACAATGCAGGCCTCAAAACCTCACCCACCCACTCCAGCAATAAGCCTCTAACCTCTGACTGAGTTATTTACTGCCTCAAATCATCTACACTTCTGCTTCTGAATTCTATAAAATGTAAGTAGTTCATAGCCATAAGAGTATGTGCTGAATTCCCCAAACTGTTTACACCAAGGATCCATAGACAATTAATTCTCTTATCTATCAGTTTGAATTTAACTGACATCTAAACAGCAACAACACCACCACTGTGAGTTAGTAACCCAATGAACCATCTACTTCTTTCAAAGGAATTACATGTTGCAAAATATTGTTGGATGAAAACACTAAGAGAAAAAGTGTTACGACTGAAAGACAATTACATTCTCTCTTGGTATTTGGTTTGTAGCAAAATTGCTTGCCTCTCAGAGGCCCAAGCAAAGAAGAAAAACAATCCACCCTAAGTGATGAGCACAGCAGCAGCTAAGAGGGTGGGAAGAAAGAAAATTAAACTAAAACAACTAACGAGTTCCTGCAGAGCATCACAAGACCAATGATACATCTGAGACACATTCATTGTGTCTGGCATAAACAACTCGACGCACTTGAAAACACCTTCACCAAATGAGGATGATCCACCAGTAAAGTCAGTTGTATCATGGAATGGGCCATCCAAATGCCTCAAGAGAATTGGCTTCAATGGGGGGGAGAAAAAGCCTGCCCAGTGTGTATGCCTCCTTGTCACCAATCTCTCCGCATTCGAGCCCAGAGGTGGTATCAATAAACAATTACATCCATACTTCATGGGGAATTCCTTGTGAAAGAAATCTTTCCTGGACTCCCTCTGCTGGCTTCTAACAACCCCTAACCTCTCCAGGCTCATTATTAAAACTTTCAGACGCAAGCTTCCTACACACCAGGACCCATAAATTCAAGGTGACACCAGCCCCTGCCATAACTGCAGAGGTAAAACCTGGAGACACCTCTACACTGCTTTGTTGATCACTGTCCACCACAACACAGCTTTCATGCTCTGAGTCCTACACCTTCATTTCACATCCTTTTGTGTACTTCATCCAGTGCACTAATGCCCCAACAACAAGTCTGTGGGTGAAAGAAGCTAACTACTGTGCTTGTGAATGAACTCACAGAAAAATGAAAAAAAAAAAACCCATGAAAAAGTACATGCGGGTGAAAATTTTTCATAGAGTGATCACTGCATCTCTGACCTATCAGTTCTCATCCTCAAAAGAAATCTGCATAACACTTTCAAAAGATGAGCCTAGAAGGTTAAATCCTTATTTTGCAGGATATTAAATATCATGGTCTTAATAAAGCTACTGGACTCATGGCTTATTACAACAATCTATAAACTTTTCACCACCTGCCCCCATGACTGCAGAGGTGTCAGCTGACCACTTCACCTTGTATGGTCTCTAACTACTTATACCTGCAATTTATATTAAGCTTAGCATATGCTATAACTATGCTATACTATAACTATATTTTATGAAAACAAACAAGGAGTCCTGTGGCACTTAAAGACTAACAAATTTATTTATTTATTGCATGAGCTTTAGTGGGAGAAAATCCCATTTCAGGAGATGCTTATTATTAGCTATATTATTAACTCTTAACTATATTATTAAACTTATACCTTACTACCTGAAAAAGAGCTCTGTATAAGCTTGAACATTTGACTTTCACCAACAGAAGCAGGCTTAAAAAAAAAAAAAGGAGGTAGCACCTTATCCACTTAATAGCCTCCAACCAACATGATTATGGTAACACCACAAACAGCACCTTACCATTCACCTGTGCCTTAGTTGTTGACTCCTGTAGGAGGTCAGTTTTACTTCATTTATCACTTACAGTAGACAGCAAGTCCTGAAGACACTGAATGCAACCACAATCACCACAGACTATAGATGAGCTATGGTTTCTTTTGCATACTTTCCTTTTGAATGGCTATTTTATTACCTATACATTTTACATGATGTTAGGGTGAAAACTGCAGAGGTTTCCCATTATTTTGTGTTGGCTCATATTCAGGAAGAAAGAAGTCTTTCACCCAAGTTCACCATTTTGTACAAGGGGCAGACACAACTGCAGATTTGGGGTGGTATGAACTAGGGGCTGTGAATAAATTGTACAGTTTGATTTCTAGAGTAATCTTATGCTTAATGTAAGGGTCCCAAAGGAATTACTGTACTGGATCAGAGCTGCCACCCACCTTTTCTCATATCAGCCAGGACTTGCTGTGTCAAAGGAAGGTGCAAAGAGCTCAGGGTTTTGAGCTATTTATCAAAAAATTTTAAAGGCACTATATTTCTTACACAGGCAAGTAGACTTTGGTAAATAACAACACTGCATCCAGATTTCTTTAACTTAAGGTATGTACTCCTATGGGTACTAGTTTCAGTTGATTTAGCCATTGGGAGAAGTACAAATAGACCCTTAATTAGCATAATCCCTCCTGTGGGTGGAGACTAATCTGTAAATCCCCTGGCCTCCATTTTGAATTTTCTTCTGCAGACAAACACAGTTCATATGAGAGAAGAAGCCAGAAGGGGCTGACTGTAATCAAAGAAAAACCAAGGGAGCAGAGAAAGAAAGAAGAAATAAAGGGCAAGGTAAGGCATGGCCAGTAGTAATAGAGTGTGTATTCTTTCTCCAGTTTGTCTCAAACTAGAAAGGAATAAAAGGTGTCACAAGCAAAAGTTGTGTGCCTCAGAGCTCTCTGGTGAATTAGGAATTGCAGGAGTTTCTGTCATAATCTTATTCATGTGCATTTCTGTTAAATGGCAGATTTCTTAAAATAGCTGTAAAGATTTTTTTTTTTTTTGTCAACAGTGATAAAATATTAGATATTTCAGAGACTCATCATAGCACCCCCTGATCTGTCTTTAGGAACTCAACAGAAAGTTGGCCTTTGGCTCTATGAATTGTATATAAATTCTAAGGGCTTCTCCTAGGTTTTTCCTTTATGGAGATTTTGTTACCCACATGCACTGTGGTAATAATTACACCTAAGGTCATATTTTCAGCCAGTCTTAGATACAGCTTCCTTTTGCAGGGTGGGGAGAGGCATAAATCAGAGTGCTCTTGTTTCACATCACCTAATTTGTACCAACAATCAGGCAGTACTAAATTCAGTTCAGGAGCATTTATGTCACTATTTTGAAGTGCTGGTAAATTTGCATATTAGTAGTGATGAAGCTCAACCCTATGAAATCATAACTAGGAAGAGGGGTAGGCTGTGACGAACTGAGTTGTTTAGCCATACCCTTAATAATGAGAGAGGACACTGGAAACAAAGTGATGGGACTCTTCAACAAAGTAACAGGATAAAGGCATGAGTGGGGCTAGGAACTGTAATGATTCAGGTGTCTCCAAAACATTTCCAGAGTTTGGACTGATTATTTACAACTGGTGAGATCTGCTCGTCTCTAGTTTCCAGATTAATTTTCAAAACATACCAGCATGGGACTAGTGATAAAATTATTAGAGTGCCTTCAGCATTGTTTAGGCTCATTTGGGATACCCTTCCCTCCCAGGCCAAAGCCTTTCAGCAAGCGCCAAAACCTTCACAATAATCCAGAACTGGCCCTGTCTTTTCTGCAGAAAGCTGAATGTGTAAGGACAATGGAGATCTTGATTACAAAGGCAAACAGAAGGAAAAGGCAGAAACATATAAAACTGACTGGATGCACGAATTTCAGTTTGTAATCCTAACTTATTGATTGTTCAGCTAATAAATAGTACTTTAAATTAGATACACGTAAGTGTTTGTGATCCCTGTGGTACAATATCTAAAGCAAGATGATTTAACGAAGTATTGATTATTTGGTGGTTATTACTGCACAATTGGAATATAATTGTGATCTATATCAAGGTTTACAGTGTGGTATGCACGTTAACATTTCCATTTATCAGGATTGTTATTTGGTTGCTACTCTAGATCTACATCAAAGTGAATATTTCTTTTATTCACATGACTTATTGGAATGAACTGGTTCAGCATTATTGGAACCCTTGATTCATTGGTAACTGAGGCAGACGTATGTAAATATACAAGATAATCTACAGTCAGAAATAGCAAGGCCAGTTTAGTCACTTTCTCTATTATTTACCCTGTGATCGTCTCAGGCCTGACAAGCTACTGTGATCATGATTCCTCCTAATTAGTACATCGATTTGAGATAGCTAAGGATGGCTCAAATGCTGCAAGAAGAAGAACTGTTTCATGAGTCATTTTTGAACAAATGCCAGTGTCATGTTAGCACAGAAGTAGCCACCAGAGTGTGTGGATCTATGTAACCAGGACCTAAGCTTTTGTAGCTATCAGCCAGGCAATGCAACTAGGATCAGTTCCATCTCTTCTCGGCACTTATCTGTGTCACAATTTTATTACGAGGGTAGAATCAGGGTGGATATGCCAGCTTTGAGATATGAGTTATAAAACCAAAGACTTGAACACCTGGGTCCATTAATGTTCCTGTGGAACTTTTTTGTTTTCCTTGTGACAAACATGGTTGTTAACCCTAGCGTCCTGGCACACTTCCAACTTGAGTAAATTACCATCTGCTTACCTAAAGTTTCTGTCTGTAGAAAAGTTATTCTCCATTGCTTTATAATGTTGGGCCTTTGATCTGCTGCAGAGAGAACAGCTATTTCTATGATGGGGTGAGTGAATTATTTAGACAAATGGAACAAAAGTAAGTTGTGGGAAGGATGTACCCTTTGTGATTCTTTCCATCTATCCAAGGGTCCCATATAACCCCTGATCACAGTAGTTTTTGAGTACCTTCATAAAACGGATAGCAAAAGCAACATCTGTAGTTTACTTCGTAGGATCTCCGGAGCTTCTACCTATTAGAAGTCAAAACTTGGCTTGGGGCAGGGTTTTGGGAGTTCCGTTTCATTTTGGGATTTTTTGCCCTGAGTTTATTAATTTCCTTTGGGGGGTATTGTTGGTAGGATTTGGGGGTCATAAGAGGGTTTCAAGGTTGGTGAGACCCTCTTGTGGTGGAGAGGGATTTGATTGCTTAAACCAATGCCAGTTTGGGGTACAACCCTCCCCATCAGCACACCTATGAGCAACTTGAATTGACACAGACACTGATGGGATGTTTTAAAGTCTTTGTCACAAAATTTGAATTCTTCCTTTAAATGATCAATCAATGCTATGACTAATCACTGTTTTTCTTTGTTAAGAAAGATTTCCTGTGTAGGAAAACAGTATCTCTGACAACATAATGTCAAACATAGAAATATTTAAACCCATAGAGAAATTAAATAAAACACAAATTGTCACTTATTTTGTATGGAGACATTGTCCTTCCATACCTTCTGAATGAGTATTTTACATTCTACAGGTTCAACAAATATTTTAACTATTTGAATAAATTTTCATACAAGACCCTTGAAGTTTGTATAATGACATTTCCATTCAGAATTAATTCGTGAGAAGCACTTTGAGCTCACCAAATGGAAGATGGCATACAAGTGTTAAATGCTATCTGTCTTTCTATGCATTTCTAATATGCCCAGAGGAATATTTTTATTTCCAATATGTATTTCTCCCTGAACCTTCCTCTGTGTCTAGGAAAAACTCTCAGAATTGGTCAATGATTTTTAAAGGCAGTATAATGGGAGTGAAATAGGAAATTGCAGCAATCTCATGGAACTAAATTCTCTCCTAAAATAAGAATGCACAGTTACCACTGAAGTCAATAAGAGAGGAGTACGCTTATGAGCGGGCAAAATGTGAATGCTGGTAGTATCTTCGGAGCAGTGGCTACATGACTAACCAGGTTGGAGAATGAATGTAAGCAGAGGCTGTCTACTCCATTCTTGGGAGGGAAGCCTCAATGTACTCCCAAATGAGTCCATCCAGCCAAACTACAAAAAACACTGACTCTCTTGAGAAAGGATTCTGTCCAACCCCAGATCTGCAGGAGCAGTGGCAAGCATGATAGAGGGTCTTTGGGTGGGGAAAAAAACATGTAAATGACTAAATTATTCAGTAAGCCTGGTTTTGGCTGCATAAAGGTGTTCATATCAATGACAGGGCCATACTTCTTACAGAGTTCCATCAGCCAGCTTTTGGTGGCTTGATAGCATTTTATACCCATTTTGTACACATACAAATAACTAAGCAAGGGGTTAGCTAGTCTCATTTCCTCACTGCTTGTCTCTCAGAATAAAACAAGCAAGTCTATCTGAAAATGTACTTATATGTTTTCTTACTGGTGCCTGTCAAAATGTATGTATAATACAGACACACGTGAGAGGAATTATCTATCTATCTATCTATCTATCTATCTATCTATCTATCTATCTATCTATCTATCTATCTATCTA
>ML682026.1:5660179-5750595 GCA_007922195.1 Podocnemis expansa | reverse complement strand
CTATCTATCTATCTATCTATCTATCTATCTATCTATCTATCTATCTAAATGCATATGTATGTATGAACACGTCTGTGTGTGTATATATATATGTGTGTGTGTGTGTGTGTGTATATATATATATATAAATAAATGCATATGTATGTATGAACACACATGTACATATAACATCATCAGAGAGGTCTGGAGACTTTGTAGATTTTAACTGGCCGGTCACCTAATGCATACAATGAATTTCTAATGGCGTTATATAAAGATCGACCCTATATAAACAGCGGCAAACTTTCTAGAGCTCAAACAGGGATTGGATCTGCAGTCTTACAGCGTGCTAATTTCTCTCTTTCAGTTGCATACCCCATTTACTATATTTTAATTCCCACAGAAATACCTCTGTCAAATGACATTCTGGCATCGGTCAGGAAGTTAACCTGCTCTCCATGGATAAAAAGAGGCAAAGATATCAAAACAGCTTTATCCACAGCCAGCAACATCTCTAAGTTTAAAGGTAACTAAGTTTTCATGTGTTAATCATATTGCCTTTTTTCATAGCCACATGACTAATTAAAAGAAACATCCTGCTGAAAGTGAACTAATAAAAAAAATACTATTCAAGCCATCATGAACTTAGTGGGAATACATTCATGAAAGCTTTGAAGTTGCAAACCACCATTGCTTCTGATCGTCCTGAAAGAAACTTTGTCTGCATTCCAGAGGGATAGCCATGTTAATCTGAGTACAACAAAAACAAAGAGCGTTCTAGGGAACCATAAGACTGAAAAATTTCTTCAGGCCTAAGCTTTCGTGAGCTCCAGCCTACTTCATGGATGCAGGACTTGCTTCTGATGAAGTGGGTTGGAGCCTACCAAAGCTTATGCCCAAAGAAATTTGTTAGTCTTTAAGGTGCCACAGGACTCTCATTGTTTTTACTTTGCCCAAGGTTTTTCAAAGACCAATTATTGATTTAATTTAATATTAATAATACAACTCAATGTCTGGAAGAACTTAGATTATTTTAAAATTATTAAATTAAAAATTAGTAAATTAGTTTTGGTTTTGAAAAATACACATAGTCATAAGGACTGTAGTATGGACAAATCCTAGGTTTCTTGAAAATGGTTGAGCTCCTATGTACATTTTGTTCGTGCCCCTCTATGGATAAACTGACAATTCAAAATGAAAGGTAATCAGGGGACAACATTCCTGAACAAGTTCAGCCATGCAGAAAATTACCAGAGCTCAACTACTGTGTAGTGCCTTTATTATGGCTTCCCTTCTGATTTATACAAATTGTCTCTGTAGTGTGTCTGGTATAGTGTATGCATTGACCACATCTTATTTAGTTTCTTACTCTTTTTCTTTCATAAATATCTCTTGTTCAATAATAATGATTAAGGTATCACACGGTAATGGGGTGTCCACCCCACAGTGGACTGGAACGGGTTATGGGCTAGGTAGACCTGTTAACTCCACAGTTTACACCTGGAGGAAGAGCAGGGAATTGATTATAGGCAATTTGAACTGTGGAGGAATAGGCATCACCTGTATAGGTAGGAAGCTGGCAACGAATAGCAGCAGCAGTCATTTGCTAGGAAGAGGGAGGAGGGTTTGGAGCTGGTACTCCCAGAGAGGATAGGAACCATGAGCTTAAGGAAGCCAAGGTAAAGGGCAATGAAGGCTGAGAGAGTAAAGCCTAGAACAGCGGGACTGGAATTGGAGTAGAAGGCAGGTCTAGGCTCCCCTGCAAGCCACTGAGGCAACGAATGTGAAGACTGCTTGGGTCACTGTGGGAATGACAGAAAATGGAAGGATTGCACCCTGGGATGAGGAAACACTGAGGAGTGGCCTAGCCGGATGGCTGAGTCATGGAGAGGAAGCTTCAGTTCCTTGGGACAAAAGAGAAACTGCAGAGCTGGGAGAGAAATGGAGTAATGGCATATAACAATGGAAAGGGGCATTGCTTTCAAGCATTAATTGCTAGAGCAACCAAGAGGAGGTGCCAGTCAAGCAGTGAGTGATCCACTCTGTGACAAATAGTATAGACCAGGGGCGGCCAAACTTATGGAACTCAGGAGCCACACAAGTTGATTATTAAACCTTCAAGAGCTGCACTGTGGCATATAGCCACATACTTTTACCTACTCCAAAATTACAAAGTTTAAAATTCATTGCACACTTTAATTTTCATCATCAAAAGAGGACAAATATTGATCCTACTAATGTTAGATTCTAATAATTACTTAAAGTTACCATGAAAATTAGGCCTATACCGTAAAAACTTAGCTGCTGCTCGATGTAGAAGAGTGCAGGCTAGTGGGGAGTTTTTAAAATCCCGACCATGCTGCACTTCTCCCCACCATCCTGACCCCCTCCTGAACTCCTAGGCTGGGGCTGCTTTCCTAAATTGATTTGCTGACATTCTTCCAGGAGCCACAATTTTTTCATTCAAGAGCCACATGTGGCTCCCGAGCCGCGGTTTGGCCATGCCTGGTATAGACAAAGTAAACTTGCCTGGTATAGAAAAAGTAAATAAGAAACAGTGCATTTATGATGTGGCTCTCCAAGGTTTTCTACTGGATCAAGCTTTTTAACATTCTTCCCGCTCATCCCTGGACTTTGGGGATATTTGTTTGCTACATTTGGGTTCACCCTAAGATCCACACTAAGTGATAGTTTTTATGTGACTGTGTTTTCCGCACTCAACAATCCAAATCAAATAAGGTAAAATATTTTTTAATTTTCCCATTTAAGAAATACAGGACCAAAAATAGGTAAATGCAGTAGGGAGATAATTTCTGACACTAAGGGCCCTTTAATTTAGCAAACAAAAGTATAACACAATTTACTGACTCACCCAAAGCTTAAAGGAGACAAAACTCTGACTGAAAAAGGTACACATTTTTAACAGTGAGGGTAATTTAATGTTTGAAACAGTTTACCAAGAAATGTTGTGATGTCTACATCACATTGAATCCTTACATCAAGACTGACTGTATTTCTAAAAACCATGGTAGGTCAGCTGGAAAATTTGGGCTTGATACAGGAATCAGTAGCTAAATTATATGGCCTGTATTACATAGTAGAGAAGATTAGATAATTAAAATGGTTGCTTTCAGCTTTAAATCAAGTAATCTACGCTGGTATTTTACATTTGTAGTTTTAATCTAACTTGATCTGTATGGCATCAGGTTTGGAAATAGTTCAGATGTACAATTGTGTTTGCATATGCAGTTGTATCTGTTTTGTGCATTAGCCGAGTAATTGCACATAAGAGCTTCAAATCACAGTGTTTCATGTGATTTTTACTTTGGACAATTCATGTCAAATTAGTTGAGAGACAATTCACCAAATTTAAAAATTTTGTTATGAAAGTTCTGTTCTGTCAACCACAATCAAATAATTTTCTGACACAAGCCACAAGCGTTATTAAGCAAATTATTAGAAGCCATCAGACTAGGATGATTGGTTAAAGAAAACAATTCACTGTTGTTGTTAAATGGACAGAAAAGTCATAACTGTCTGGGATTCATTTTGTTGTCTGCTTTTCACTTTTAGCATAATTGCCTGTCATGGCCCCACTATCCAATAGCAGCAGGAGGAGTAGGATGGTCCCGGGACAGGTGGACACCCTCACCTCTCAGCTGGGGAGAAAGTGGGAAGGGAGATGGGAATGAGATGCGATAAAAGCAGTGCCCTCCTCTTCCACAAAACCATAGGCCACCCAGGGGAAGAGGGAGCTAAATTCTTCACCTCTTCTTTTCTGAAGCCAAACTTGGGGGGAGAAGGGGTGACACATGTCCCCACTGCTTTTGTATCCCCCCAGATATATTCCCCATTTAGCAAGGTGAACATGATAATGATGACACCTGAACACACATTCATGTGTAAGCATATGTTATTCTTGCTACAAGTGGGAATGTTACAAGTAAACATGTCAGGGGGAAAATGCAGGAGAAATCTTACCTACACGTCACATCTTAAGTGTCTATAGTTCTTCCCTAAAAATTGTACTGTCCTTTAAAACTGCTGCCTACGTTTTTAGGGGGGAAAAAAGCAAAAGCAGTTAATAGAAATGAAGACATTTTGCATGCAAACTACTGTAATTAGTCTGTTGTTTAATAGTCTTTGTTTTGGCACTGTTTCAGTGAGACCTTGGGCAGGACATGTAATAGTCCTGAGCTTCAGTTTCACTATCAATACATTGGGATGATGACATTTGCTTACCTTTTGTAACTAAATAGCGGGCTGTTGCAGCAGTGGGATGGAAAAAGGTGACTCTAAACTGCCTTTGGGACTTGCCAGTGCAGGTTCAGCCCTTGACGTAGTTTAGAACAAATGTAGGGACTCTCAGTGGTGTACTAAGATGGGGGGACAGGAAGAGGACATGCGCCTAGGGGTGGGGGTGCCAGCTGGGCCTTCCTTTGAGGACTCTCCCCCTCCGTTGCTGCTGACACCTCTGGCTGCACCACTCCATCGTTTCTTCCTCCCATCCTCCTGGCCCCTCCACTGCTGTGCTGGGAGCAATAAGAGAGTCACAGGAACCCGGTCCACACAGAGCCAGACAGTGCCACCACCCTACCATACTGCTGCTCCACAAAAGAAAGGTCTGCTGTTGCAATATCTGCAGTGTCGTGGATGTGTGTCTCTGGATTTCTGACTAGGATTTGGAACAGCACAAAAGGAGAACCCACTAGGATTTCCACTGAGTCCAGCACATACTGGGGATTGGTTTTCTGAGAGCATACCGAGAGTGTGTGCAAATGCACATAAAGTTCATAGTTCAGGCATCTCACTCTACAGTCTCCAGGGCATGATTTAAGGAGCTCTAGGTAACAGGACATAAGAGTCTCATAACACTTGTTCATCATTCCTATCCATGGAGGCAATACTGGGCCACACCACCTATCAGTCTGTGATACCAGATATAAGCAAACAGGGCCAGCAAGACAGAAGGCAGAAAATAAGTCAAATATTTTTCCCACTTAATGCCTCTGCATCCACTCTGGAGATTTGAAACTTTTCTTCTTTGATATAGAGCTAATAATTTCTAGAGCATTTCTGCACTGTGTACAGAAGGACAAAAAGAAAGGCAGAATTGCTTTATATTAATCTTATTTTTCAAACCCACACATTTTTCTTATCAAGTATTCACACTTTGCCTGAAGTGCAGAATTGTATGATAAATTCATTTTTGTTTTATTTTCCTTATAACACAGCACTTGCCCTACAGTGAGAATCCGCATCCCTGGATCACTGTTAGTTGCAAGTGCTTTCATTTGAATTTAACCATCGATCTAGTCTATCCTCTGACTCACTTTGGTGGTGTTTAATTTCTAGCATGCTACTATACATCCCCATGTGCTACTTTTTCATCCCTTTCTAATGAGTGTGGAGTAAAACACTGCCTAGGTGGATCAATATTCTAAGTAGCAATTGTGTAAGCAAACAAAATGGTATGTTTCTGAAGGGTGAACCGATGAAATGCTAGTTAGAGGAGATACACAGAATGGAATTCCATGTACTGTGAATTAAAGTTTATGGCCCAATATACTGTACTACTTTAATGAAATATAGATCGGTACGAATAGATAAGGGCCTGAAGCATTTGAGGTACAGCCATTCCTTATTGTAGAGATAAAGACATGGAACTAAGGCCCAGAACTGTACTCAAAAGTTAAAATTATTCTTGCAATTTCAACACTTTTCTTTCCTAAAGCATTTATCTGAACTACCCTGTGAACAGGCATGCATCTGAAGCAGTGTACAGATGTGGTTTCTGGAATGGGGCTTGAAAACCAAGCAGGGCATGGTCTGCTATTATGTGGTCACACAGTTGCAAGTGTGAATGCATGTGACTGAATGCACCTTGTGGTCACACCCTACATACCATTGTAATAATCTTGGTACAAAAATAAGACTTGAAAAGTATCATTTGAAAATTAGTAACTTGCTGGTCAACATCATCATGATGAAATGTGTATAGCAATGTTGTGAATGAAATTTGCTTACCATGCAAATCTGGGGACTGGATAAACCTGTTTCGCTCAAGGACCAGTTGATGGTCCAGCCAAGTGTCATCAAAGTGGATTGGCAATCACTGATCAAGTGGCCATTCTTTGGCAATAGCTGGGCAGCAAAACCAGATCAATCTGCATTGTAACAAACGACATGGAACCTCTTTCATGGCAACACTTCACATCTCTGTCCCCATAGTAAGAAGGAATTTTTCAGGTAATCTTCAGGAAAATACATTTCAAAGGATGACTGGACTATAAGAGTGAGGGGGCAGAAACATCCCGGTTTTGTTCTTCCTTTTTTCTAAGAGGGCAAGGGAACCAACCTTTAAACTTCAGAAGGAGTTCTGACATGGTTGCTGGGAACATGTGGTAAGAATTCTACTTTGATTCAAGTCTAGTTTGTTCAAAGTTTTAGTTACTAGAAATTGTTTCATCTTCATTTCTCTGCCTTTAATGCCCCGTACTTGTACTCACTCAGTCTATCCCTTTGTAGTTAGGTGTTCTTTTTTTGTTTTCCTCTTTAATCTAAACTAATCCAGTGTTGAGTTTAAACTGAATTTGTTTGGGTAGCTCTAGATAAAAAGCAAACTGTTGAATGTTCGCCCCAGAGTGTGTTGGACAATACAGAACACAAGTTTTGGGGAAAATTTGGGGCCTGAGAGCTTGTTGAGGACATCCTGCAAATGGTAGTCACGATGGTGGCTGTTTTGTTGCTGACAGCTTGCCAGGGTAAGAGCTGTCGAATCAGGCTTGCAGTTACAGGCAGGAGTGACCTGCACGTTGTTTGATTCTTTGTGATGAGCCCAGGGTGTGAGCTACAGCAGCAAAGCCTGGTGATGTACCCAGCACTGATTGGCAGGTGATGATACAGCTGTTCACTTGTCTGGACTGCACCTTGGAAGGAGAAAATGTAGGGGCGTGTGTGTCTCCACAGAGCCAGATGAAGGCAGAGTGCAAAATCAAGAATCGTGTTATCTATTCCTCCCCTGTGGGAAGCACTTCACATGGAAATGGTTGAGAAGTAGGCAGAGCCCAGGGCCAATTGACCTGTGGGGCCCCTGCCCTCTGTGCTTGGGGAGCAGGTGGAACAGCCAAGAGATAGGGCTCTGCACTCCCACCCCACCCCGGTCCAGCGAGTCCAGGCTCCACACTCCCATCCCATCTCTAGCGTTTGACTTGCCGCCAAAGGCATCTGTGGGAAGGTAGCACAGCAGTGGTGGGGCAGTGGCACAGGCCCTAGGAGGTCATCCCATTTGTCCCTGCTGAGGATGGTAGTGGAAGTAAGTGAGGCACAGATGCCTCCTCTTACACGTACCCCACAGCCCCTGGAGTGGGGCTGGGACACCAGGAGGAGCAACGTTTGCAATTCTGATGGGTAGGCCGGAGTAGAGAGGGAGCAGGAAGTATTTACTGCTCTCTCATCCCCTGTGAGTTATGCTGGAAGAAAAAATATATCACTTGTAATTGTGGCTTTTGCAGCAGGGCCAAGACCCAATCTGGTATGTGGAATCAGTAGATCTCCAAGGTCATGTGCCCGTTAGGGGTGACCATCACAAAATCTCGGTGGAGAAGATGCTGTGGGAGTTTTGCATTATTGTGACCTTTATTTTCAGTTATTAGGGATGTATGTGGAAAGCTTATCTGTCTACCGCCAGGAGAAATGGGTCAAATAAAAGATATTGCCTCCTCTGTCCTTGTCATTCTGACAACTGCTCAGGTCAGCCCTTTTGCGAATTCAGCTCAGCCGTTTCCCCCAGCCCACCATGCAGATGCATTGGGATAGCTGATTGAGCTAGGTTTGCAGGTAGTTTCCCTGAATGGTTGTCAGAGTGACAAAAAAGGAGGAGGTAATATCTCTGACCAATTTCTGTTGGAGGGAGAGAGACAGGGTTTTGAGCTATACAGAACATTTCTTCAGGGTTGCAAAAGGTACCTCTGAAAGTCATAGATAAATACATGTCAAACAGTTAGTTTAGAATAAGTAATTAAACCATATTCTAAAGGTTAAGGGGCCCATCAATACCCCTGTAATCATAGGACACAAAGGGGAGTTAATGGGTTGTCAGAATGGTTGTTAGCACCCAGCTGTGTAGGAAGACATCTAGGAGGGAGGGGAGCTGCAGTGTGGGAGAAGTAATGGTCATTCGGGCTCTCTTCCAGTTTTAGCAAAGTTTTCCCTCCAGCCCACCCACCTGTTGTATCCTGAGGGGCTGTATTAGACTAGTATAACTGCTAGGTGAATGTTGTAAAAACGTGCCCCCTGTTGCGTGAGTCTTCCCAGTGACCTTGCCAGTGCAATGTAAGGTGGACAAACCGTTGGAGGTTTTTATTTGATCAGGCCTACCCCTAATGTTCCACATGTTCCACTACGTTATATTGCAGCTGTGGCCACATCTGTGTTTTGAGCTAGGCTTGTGCAAACACACACAGGCCTACTTCTAATGTCCTAAAAATAGCAGCATTGTCATGGCAGCAATGAAATGGGTTAGCCATTCTGTGGACAACTCTCTGGATCCTACTGGGGTATATTTAGGGTAGCTGACCCATGCCATCGTTCACCCCTGCTTGTGCTGTGGTTACTGTTTTTGGCACAATAGCTTGATCAGAGTTAGAATGCGAATATCTGGGTCACATCCCGAACTCCAAGTGCGTGTGTAGCCTTTGAGGGAGATGTATTTTTCACAGGAGTGTGTCAGTTCTGTTCATGGGGCTAAGATGGTAAGGAAGAGGGGGTATGTGTCTCCTAGAACTGTAAAACAAACAAGGAGTCCTGTGGCACCTTTAAAGATTAACATAATTATTTATCACATGAGCTTTCATGGGAGAGAATCCCACTTTGTCCCCATCTTCAAGCATCTGATGAAGTGGGATTTTCTCCAACAAAAGCTTATGCGATAAATAAATGTTAGTCTTTAAAAGTTTCACAGGACTCCTTGTTTGTTTTGCTGAACTAGACTAACTTGGCTTATGCCTTTGGAACTTGTCAACGTCCTAGAACTGTGTGATTCTTGTGAACCTAAGACTGAAAAATTCACCAGCAGAAACTATCCAGCATCTATCCCAGTTATTGCCATAATCCCTTTCATGGGAAGGAAGCAGTGGGTGATGCACATGTGGGTCTCCATGAGCTGAATGGCATCGCTGGCAAGCCCTTAAGTCAAAATGGCTGTCCAGCCAATTGTGTCAAATGATGGTTCATGCTCAAGATAAGTTCCTGGCTGCAGAGACTAGTCTCTTTTCTGTTGTGTTTGTTCACATTATTAAAACATCCAACCAAGGAGGAACTCGTGGTCTTTGTGACATGAACTATCACTAACATGTGAGCTGTCTTTGTGGGGGTCCTCTACCAGTGGTTCTCAACCACTGTGTTGGGACACATTATTGTGTCACGGCAGAGTGGTAAGTGTGTCATGGAGAGCTGGGGAGATGGCTGAATTTGACCTGGGAGTGTTCCTGTAGGGTTGCGACATACCATCAAATATGTCGCAACCTGCAAAATGGTGAGAACCACTACTTTAGTCAATCATGCTCAATTGCTAGATACACAGCTAGCACTGGCCAAGTATTTTTTCACAATGATTTTCATTGGAAAATGTCAAGTATTCAAACCATAATTTTTTTTGCAGAAATGATTTTGTTTCAACTAAATTTCTGTCAGGAAAGTTTATCAAATTTAGGATGCATATATGTGAGATGGAGAGATTCCAGAATAGCCAGTAGCCCAGACATTATGGCACTCACCTAGGATGTAGAAAACCCACACTCAAGTCTTTGTGCTTCCAGATTTAGGTCTTCCATGTGAGTACTGTATCTGCTAGGACATTGACTGTTCTGAGGTGGGCAGTTCCTTTGTTTTTTTCACACAAATTGTGAAAGGTCTCGTTTTAGTTCTCTTGTGGAAGGAAAAGAAATTTTGAAATCTCAGTTTTTCATGAAACTAAATTCTTATTTTTCCACCTATACTATCCACAATTCTTCTGTTATAGCAAAAGAATTAGAAAACATGCCCAGCACTCAGATAATATTCACTAAAGAATTTGGCCTGAGCACTCATTAGTGTGTTTTCTAAATGAACATTGTGTTCTTTTGCAGAGCACAGGTGTTGTTTTTCCTCATGTATCATGCTTGGAAGCTAAACTCAGAAAGATGATCTTTGTTAGGGGTATTTTTTAGCTGGCTTTTATAACTGACTCATAAATGCATCTGAATCATAGAGAATTAGTTAATCTTATTGAGAAACAAATATAAATACTGTACAAAGAGAGATGTGTTGCATTAGGAGAGTATATGTAAGACTATAAGCACATCATGTAGTCGTTTCATTTATTCTGACTCTTTTTCATTCTCTGAACAGCTGTCCCTTTATTTCTAAAGCTATTTTAACGTGGCAGGGGTGTTTTTAGTTTAATCTGCCACAATACTCCCTTTGTCTCCTTGTCATATTTTCTGCTTTAAAATATTAATCCAAGTTAACAAAGGGAATTTTTGATGTAGTCTAAAATCCTAAAAGCAATGTATAATTTAAAAATAAAAACACTTTATTAGTTATGCTGATATTCAGATCCAGCTGTTTTTGACCTGAGTTAGGCTGCTACTTGGAAACATTTTGTGGAAATAAATATTTATTATGCATTGAAAATCTGCCTGATGCTAAGCCAGTATAACCCATTGGTCAGTGTGTTTTATGTCCCCTTTCTGTGCCCAGTTTATAGAAAATATGAGTCAGCTACAGATCCTTTGTTTCTAATTTTGTCCTGTAGCTTGTGCTTTAACTCTTCAGGTTCATGCTTCAGTCCCTGGTCCTGACAAAAATGCAGTTGCCATGAAAGCATGCAGGAAAAAAATTCAAGTCCACACAACTTTGTGTTCAGTCCAAAAACAGATAGAACCTTAGTACAAACTAAATGATGTTCTTTATACAGCTAGTCAAATCATAAAAAATGCTGATCCATAAATATTTTTGTGCTAAGTTGGGTTCAATACAGGGCACTGATCACCAGTATTTGGATATTCAATGGGTTAGTTGTAGAAACATTTGTGAATCCCCAAAAGTTTCACTAATTTTTGATCAGGTTAATCTTCCAAAACTTTGTAGCCATATTCACCACATGACTTGGTTTCACTGAGTTGTGCATCATACCTGTCACATAAAGAACAAATATGTGAAACAAATGGCCTCTAGAGAACCCATAGGTAGAAAATTGCTTGTCAGACCTAGCTAACACTGCATTTTTAATGCTAGGTGGCAAATGACTAGCTAGCCAAAAAAAAAAAAAAAGGCTAACCTTTTTAATTAATATTATTCATAATAAATAGTTTGCAGTATTTCCAGAGGTTAAGAAAGGTTTAAAAACTGACAGGTTCTGGGGCAGTAGCCATGTTAGTCTATATACAGCAAAAACATCAAGAGTCCTGCAGCACATTGAAGACTAACAAATTTTTTCAGGCATAAGGTTTTGTGTGCTGCTACAACCCATGTGAGATCTTAAAAATTACCATGTTTTGGGGGTTCTTTTATTTTTGCCACCTTGTTTTGAGCCTTTCAGATATGAGTGGATTACATTTTGGATCCAGTAACCACAACCGTGAGGGCTAAAAGTATTTAAAAAAAAAAAAAAAGCTGAGGTTCTCACAATCATGTGACTTGAGGATTGGAGTTTTAAGCAAGACATCAAGTCTTGTGAGGTACACAGTCAAATTATGGCAGTTGACATCCCTGCAGTGTAGACAGCTGTAATGTTTTAAATGTACACACAAGGAAGGCTTGGTCCTCTTGAACTATCCTGCCCTTGTAGTATAATCCACCTGTGAGAGTTGACTCAGGTTTATAACTTGGTTGGCTGTCAGGGTTTCCTGGGATTTTTTGTTTTTAAAGAAAAGGCTGAATTGGATGTAACTGTTCAATTTTCCTGCATATATAATGTGTATTTTTCAAAAAGATTATCTGGTTATCTAACTCTTCTCTAGACTTTTGACCAGTATTGTTTCAGTGATGAATTATCAGACATAATTTGTATAGCAATTCTCTTATATTTGCCACATGGCCACCATCAGAACACTATGATGAAAGAAGTACTGTGGCATTTTAATTTATTCAAAGTAGCGACCTCACTGGTCTGTCATTTTGTAGTGGGGAGCCCAAAGAGAAGATCCATCACAAAAAACTCCAGCTCTACATGGCCGCAGGAGTAAGAGTTGGGGCCAAAAGGTCTAATATTGAAATATAAACAGTTTTCATTATTTATACCAGAGAATGTTGCAGAGAGTCTCTGCTTCTAAGCCTCAGCTGTGTCCCTTTTTCCTTCGGCCAGATACTTCCCCAGTGTAAATTGGTGCAGCTTCACTGACTTCCACAGAAGTGAGGATTTGCCTCTTTTGTCGCATGTTGCTGTTAGTGGGTCACAACGAAAGCACAAGCTCTTGTTTTTGCCTTGTGTTTCTGTGGGTCTCCTGTGAGTAACTGAGCGTCCCATTCATATCAAACCTGTTAGGAGTGCTTTTTTTTGTTTACCATGGTATTTTAATATACTTTGTCATCAGTAATTATCTTCATGGCATTGTGCAGTTGCAATGCTTTTCATCCAAAATTTGCAAAGCTTTTTACAAAGATGTGTGAATGCAGGAATCTCAGAAAGATAATGGGGGTGACTTGCCCAAGAACACTTGGAGACAGAGTCATGAACCAGCATCCAGGTATCTGCCACCCAGCCCCATGCAAAGTCCAATATTTCACGGCTGCCCTTTCTGTTCTACATTTTGCAGTGGATATGTTTGGGAGGGATTCAGATTGCATTTCCTTATGGCATGTTAATGAAGCCCGTAGGACCTTTTCTTAAGGGTATGTAAATAGCTCTGAAGAGGAAGAGGCAGTGGGAATCTGTCTGTGCTGTAACTTCTGCCATTACTTTGCTACAAGGTTGAGCCAGTGGTGCATTTGGGGCATGACTTTGCTTAAAAAGTAATTAAACAATGACATTTTAAAATTATTAATAATGTGATGTCCATCCCATGCTGCAGACATAGATTTTGTTAACACGATTCCTTTTTCCAAAAGGTTCTTAAGGCAGATAAGTCCTAAGTGTGCAATGGCATGAAAATTAGAACACGCTCAGGCGGCTTTCACATCTTCTGATCCTAGCTATGATACGCTGACAGAGGATAGCTAGAGGGACTGTAGCAACAGACAGACTTAATGCCCTTTGGTCACCGTAAACATGTTGTGATAGAGGCCCACTAATTAGATTTGTTGCTGAGTTTTTTTTCTGGCCCTGGGTATGGTTTGGAGGAGTCAGCTCAGATTCACACTTACCCACTCAAAAGCATTTTTCTGTGTCCATACATAGTTCCCATGCTTAAATAAACAACTGACTGAACACCTACCAGATGCTTGTGTGTCTGCCTGCCCTGGATATAACAGTTGGTTGGAGCAAAAAAAGTTACACTTAGAGGAAAGATCTTGGTTTGCTTGGCCTACAACGATATCATTACCCAACAACAGAATTATACCAAATCATGAAATCTTTGTAAGGGAAGGTACAAGGGAATTCTAAAAGGATATTCGCTTGCTATGGAGGTAGAGTGATGAGGAAGTAGTCACCAAAGAAGATACTAAATGGGAAGTCTGTGCAGGAGCAAAAGGAGATGAGTGTTCATTTTGTCAAAGCTGCTCTGCCCTAGATCTGGCACACGTTTCTTAGGATTCATGATTACAAGAGCACTCCTCTTTTGATGCTGGTGGTGTTTGACCTCTATCTTCATGTACTGAGATATGTGGATTTTGGTTTTGCAGCAACTACTTAGCCTGCTGTATGATTATTATTGAAAACTTCCAATAATGGCTGTTAATTCTCTGGATGCTAGGTTTGGTTTCTGACATTCCTTTCTCATTCCATGACACTAAACAGCAGTGCCAGAGTGATGCATATTATAAAGAAGGGTAATTGTTTGTATGCATTCTGTTGCCTGCTTTCCATGTGATTTGAAAAGCTGTGTATTTCATGATGAGTCTCGCGAGTGTGAACCTAAATACCTTAAACAGGTGGAAGGTAGCACATAAATCAAGTCATTTCCCCTGTTTAAAGTTAAGTGTGCAATTATAATGGACAGACAGACACGCACAGCACAATGGAAGGAGGAGAGGAGGGACAATTTACTGAAACATCATCTGGAGAAGGACTTCCCAGCTCACTGAACTGCTATTTGCTGCATGCTCAAACAACACAGATCTCTGCATGAATGTATAGGGAAACAAAGACAGCTGTTGTACTGACTTAAAGTAAATGAGACCCAGTTGCTAGCTAGGTTGCCTTCTCTGAATATTCAGAAAGGCCATCTGGGAAGTCAATAACAATTGACATTGTTTAGCCAGATAGTGCCAGAAGTCGTGTCGATGGAGACTTGCAAATGAGCTAAGGCTCGGTAAAATAAGGGAAATTTTGTTCTTGCATAAAAGGTAGGTCTCCAAACATGGGAGAATATTTCTGGTCAGAAAAGAGGAGGAGAAAACCTACTGCATTTAATGTATGAATTATGGAAACCTACTGCATTTAATGTATGAATTATGGAAACCAGCTTTGCTCTTCCCTTTTATGCTTCCTCGTCCAGCTTTAGCTTCCTGGTGGGATGGCTGCACTTCTGCTGTGTAGGGGGAAGAGAGAAACAGAATTTGTAAAAGGAGTACACTAATTCTGCCCTGTGAGGATGTTTCATGGAGACTCTCGGCATACATGTGCACATCACATCTTGGAGCGGGTAGCAAGAGTGTCTTGGAACTAAAACAGAGAAAAGGGTCCACAGTTAATTGGATCCATTGGCCGTTTTCTCCCTTTGACCGAGAGCTCTCTAGCTGGCCCCAGAAGGCTGCTGCTGCCACTGTGGGCTCTTATGGCTTAATATGGGGGAAGTTCCCAAGATGCATTTCTCTGTAAAGCCAAGCTGCTTGGATTTGGGCCTGCCTTTATCCCCTTGAGAAGACGGTATGTCACTAAAGCTCCATCTCTTCTGGTCATCCTGAAATCTTTTTGTTGGCACTAAACCCTGAAGTTTTGTTCCTTGTTCTAAATATCCAAACTTTTTTGCATCCATCACTAGCAAAATTGCTCACTTTTATAGTGAAACAAATTAAGCAAACCATGCACAAAAAGAGGCGGCTTTTGGGGTAAGCAAAGCAGGCAGTCGCCTAGAGCCCCGAGCAGTAAGGGGCCCCGTAGCGGTCACCTGCTTTGCCTAACCAAGCATTCGTGGTGTGGTGGGGAAGTGGGGAGCCACAGACTACCAGGGTCAGAAGCTGTGCTGCGTGCCCGCCTGTCCAGCCCCTCTGCAGTGGGGGCAGAGCAGCGCTCCCCACCTACCTCCAGCCAACCACGCCTGCCCAGGGGGAGAAAAAAGAGTGGCCGGCATGGAGCTGAGGCTTGTGCAGGTGGGGCTTTGGAGCAGCCCGCTCTGACGTGTTCAGGGTGCTTTGCTCCTGGCCACTCCAAGCATGAACGAGCCTGGGGGCGAGGCAGCTTCTATTCAGGTCTGGGGTACCGGGAGCAAAGCAGCCTGAACTATCCAGAGCAGGCTGCTCCAGGGCCCTGGCCCCGTCAGCCACAGCTCCACACCGGACGCTCTCCTCCCTCCTCCTGGGGAGGTGCAGCCGGCTGGGAGTAGGTGGGAAGCGCTGCGCTGCCCCCATTGCAGAGAGCTGGGCAGGCTGGCGGTTATGGCTGCCGGGGGGACCAGGGCCCTGATGAGGGGGGCAGTGGGGGCCTATATGGGGCTCCATAAAAGGTCTTCACCATTGTCTAAGGCCACCTCTGCAAAACACTCAGAAATGTTATCTTGCAGACATCTGCAGCCCTAGCATCCACTTTCCCCAGCTTTAAATGCTAAATTAAATAAATCAAGAATTTTGCTGGTCCCATCATTTGCATGTCTTTTGTTCTGAGGTCTTTTGAGAATCACTGGGTTTTTTTTTCATTCTTCTCAGTTTAGATTTGTGGTTTTAAGTGACTTAACTTTGACTTTGCTTGTCATCCAGTTTCAATTGCCCCTGAGTTTATTTGGATTTTCATGTAACTTTGATTGTTTACTCTCCCTTTTCTTGAGAATATCAAGTGTCTAGGTTGGATTTAATTTTACTTCTTTTCCTTTTCTTCCCACAATTTGATTTCTGTTATCACTTTATTTGCAAATCCTATTCATGTTATCTTCATTTTTCTGTCTGTCACTATGCCCTGTACAATATGCATTTTTGCAACCTCTTGTTCTCTGCCTTTGTTGCTGGTTCTTTTCCTGGTGTTCTTATGCTGTTCTTTTGCCTTTAATTAATCTAATTTTTAGAACATTTGTCAGTTCAGTTCCTTTTTCCTTCCCAGAATTAGAAATTCAGAAATATGCATAGAGTTAAGGGCAAGACCTTCAGAAATGCCAGGCATCTACGGTCTAACTGGAGAGTTGTAGGCACAGTTGTATCTAATTAGTCATTTGGACAAGCAGTTTTCAGGCTGGGTTTTACATTCAGAATAACTTCACACATGGACATTGATTTCAATAGTGCAAGATTAAACACTGATATTCCAATTTGTCCTACTCCTGGTGGAAAGTGTTAACTTTATTAGCAACAAAGCATTCACTTTGGAGTATAGTTTATTCTAAACTCTTAGTAACCAAGTTTATTAGGAAGGAGTCTTGTGGCGCTTAAAGACTAACAGATTTATTTATCTCATGAGCTTTCTGGGAGAAAATCCCACTTCGTCAGATGCTTTGAAGTGGGAGAACTTACAGAACTGGATGAAAATAAATGCAGGAGTGTGTGAGACATGGGATCAGGTCATACTGCAACAGCAAATCAGAGCATTTGTAAAGATTCAGACGCGAGGAAAGCACATAGAGGGAGGGTGAAGTCAAATTACTTGTGATAATGTGAAAACAAAACTTCAAAGAGAAACAGCTGAAATCGAGCTAATATGCAAATTAGATTACTGTATGTGAAAGCAGGACTTAATTGTGACTATGGATTCTTTTCACATAATCACAAGTAATTTGACTTCAACCTCCTCTATGTGCTGTTTCCTAGAGTTTCAATCCTTACAAATGCTCTGATTTGCTGTTGCAGTATGACCTGATCCCATGTCTTACACTCCCCTGCATTTATTTTCATCCCATTCTGGAAGTTCCCCCTCTTCAAAGCATCTGACAAAGTGGGATTTTCTCCCATGAAAGCTCATGAGATAAATAAACCTGTTAGTCTTTAAGTGCCACAAGACTCCTTGCCTTTTTTTGCTTTACTAGACTAACAAGGCTGCCCCATTGGAACTTGGTCAGTTTATTAGAAAGAAGAAATATTGTATTGAATAGACACAATCTTAGCACAAGTTTCAAAGGGGTAGCCATCTTAGTCTAGTTCAGCAAAAGAAACACGGAGTTTGGAGGCACTTTTAAAGACTAACAGATTTATTATTATTTTTATTATAAATGTGTTAGTCTTTAAAAGTGCCACCAGACTCCTAGTCTTATCACAATTCGCTCTACATTACAGTTATTTAGAAGATGCACTTAATGTGCAGCAAATTAATTTTAGTTTTAAACTTGTTTGTCTGCATTAGAATTAGTGGTTAACTGGACTGTATTGTAAGCTTTCCTTAGAAAGAATCTTAAAATGCATCCTACATAAATGTAAGAGAAACATTTCACAACATCTAGGTCTAGAGGAGTTTTCTACATTTCTGATGGAGCTCTGAGAACCTTGTTATTTATATTCAAGGCTTGTAATGTTCAGTTTTAAACAATAAATGGTGATTAATGTTCCCCATCCTTCCAATTCTGCAATAACAACAATATTGAAATCAGTGCTTCTCCAGTAAACACCAGAAATGGCTACTTGTATCTACTTGTCTACACAAGGCACTAATGCAGACTATGGAAGTGTAATTTCTGAAGTGCATTAACACGTTGCACTTTAAATGGCCTCACAGACCCTGCTGATGTGCGCTAAAAGTTCCCCCATATGCTTTAACATAGATTGATTTGAAGCAGTACCAAGTTAGAGCACGCTTCACTCATTGCAGCATTTACTACTGTAATGAATACACATTAATATATGTACACAAATACACATTACTATATGTACAAAAAGAACCTTGAAACCCCTTCAGTTTTTGGAAGTCTACATAAAACTCAAATGGTTAAAAATATAAATCCAGAAAAATGAAATGAGTACATCCTGAAAAACAGCAGCTCTATTTATATTACAATATGGCTGAAAGCTGCAACCTACATTAAGACTCTGTAGGTATGTTCACACAGTCCATGGTAGCTAGCCTTCTAGCCTAAGTCGTCAACTCAGGAAAGTGAAGTTCACTCTAAAACTCTACAAATAGTTGTGTAGATAGCACTTTAAAGTTGCAATGTGGGCTGGAACTTGAATTCTAAAGCCTGTCCTTCTCCCAACTCTTGAGAACTCAAGCTCCATTTTGAGCCATAACTTTAAAGTGCTGTTTGGACAGGTATTTTTGGAGCACTGATGCATGCCCAGTAACTCAAGTTGGTCAACCCATGCTGGGAGGATTGTTGCCACATGCTGTATAGAACTAAACTAGCTACGTGTTTTATGTACGTAGACTAAGAGAGAGTCTCTAGAGCAGTGGTTCTCAACCGTGGCGTTAGGACACATGACTGTGTCACCACACGGCAATAAGTGCATTGTGGAGACAGCTAGATTTGGCCTGTGGGGGGGGGTGATGGGTTGGTGTGTCCTGTACAGTTGTGATATGCTGAGAAACATGTTGTGACCTGTTAAAGGTTGAGAACCACTCCTCTATAGAATAGTTTATGCTCTGGACAAGGTAGATAACAGCAGGCAAGAATCAAGCAGCAATCTTAGAATTTGAGACATGGAGAGCATTGCCCAAATATATGGCAGAGTTGAGAACTGTCTCAGACTGGTGCACTAATTGCGCTATGATCCTTTACAAATTATGCATAAATTCCTTTGCTTTATGCTGAGTGCTAGTATTATGTACCATCTCCTCCTCGCTCAGTTGACATCCATCATCCTAGGGTAATGGCCACTGTTCCAGCTAAGCTGTGCATGTGTGCACGTGAACACAGGTCGTGAAACCTGTGCACACAAAAAAATTCAGTAATGCTAATATTGGTGATTACAAAGAAATATTTTTGCGCACACAAAGAAATTGTTTGTGCACATAGTCTATGAGTGAGTAGAGGGAACATTGGTAATGGCTTATATCTCTTCCAAGCTTTTATTTTGTTGGTTTTAACCATGCACTGTCTCCATTTCAAATAATACCTTTACGAAACATGACTGCATGAGAGTGAGGTGTGGAATATCCACTATCTCTGGTTTGAGTGATGTTTGCCTCGATGCTTTGGGGACAAAGTACATTTGTCTTTACTACAGTCTTGACTTGGACCTGCCGGTAAGTAAAGACTCACTTTTGATGATGGAAAAGAAGGAGACAGTAGTGGTTTTTATTGTCACATGATGATTTATCTTTTAAATAATTGTTCCACAGGCTTGAACAGACAAACAGGAGTCAGTGGGAAGATTTTTAAAAAGGGAAAAAGTTCTGGTCTGAAGAATGTAAAGCAAGTGAAGTGACTGTAGTGCACTTGGGGGAAAAAAGCACACTTTTTAATGAATAAAGCAGGTTTCAAGGTTAGTCAAGTATGCCATTTCATTTCATTTACTCTAAAGCGCAGATTTTAATAATCATCATTCAGTATGATAGATTAAGGCTAATAAGAAATGTATTGGATAAAAATGAACAGCTAATGGTATCACTTTATAAGTGATGTTGAATGCATTCTTAGAAATGGAATTAAATCATCTGAACTTTGCGCAAAGCTGACAGATCCCCAGCCGGCAACAGCTGGGATCAAATCTGAGACCTTTAGAGCTTAAGGTATGAGCCTCTACTGCCTGACTAAAATGCACCTCTTTGTAGCAGTCTCAAGATTGCAAGCCGGTCTAGGAGCCCCTAGATGGGGATGGGGTGCCACACCAAACAGGTGCTGGTTACACTTGCCCCAAACTTTTCCCTTCATGCGAGAGTCAGCAGGTTACAAGCAAAATAAAGGGGAGAAAAATATTTAAATGTTTCTTGCATCCTTCTAAAATTGGCCATTTCACTTCAGTGATCAAGGTCAGTATCGTAGGGTTCAGCCATAACTTCATCAGTAAAAATGAGAGATTTGGATGAAGCACCGAGACTTTAATACAAAGCATTTATGGGTTTCAAACTAAGTTAATTAAGTCTATTAATTACACAGAATTTTACTGTTTCTTTTCACTGCAAGTGGAGAATACATCAGGCTATTATGTAAAATTCTCTCTCCTATATTGTAACCTGTTCTTTCCCAAAGCAATTTTTTTCCCAGAACTTATTAAACATTGAATTAAGGATATTTACTTTGTATATGTTGACATGCGATATGGACAATTTGTGTTCTGGTGACTATAAATCTGTAATTTTTCAAATCTCAGCATTGACAGTCATTGAGTAGTAATTAGCTGACTCCCTCAATTTCCAGATATTCTGAAAATTTAAATGGATAAAAATTTAATGAAATGCTTAAAACCCATAATTTTGTGCAACTATGAAAATTTAAATTGACAATGGAAGAAAATGCTTAAAATAAACATCCATATCTGTTAAAATTATTTTTTAACAAATTCAAATTAAAGTTTGTCAAGTCTATTTATAAAGTTCCTTAGGCCATATTTTTAAAGACATTTAAGCATTTATAGATGCAAGTAAGCATGTTATGGGATTTTCAAAACCCCTATATGCTTAACTCCTATTTCACTTTTGAAAATCCTATCAGGTGTCTATTTGTGTCTTTAGGTGCCAAAATACGTTTCAGGCTGAGCCCTTTGCCTTTAATTTGAAGCTGTCTATATGGAGAATGCACAGCAGGGGTGGACCTAAGGGGCAGCTTGGACTCTTCTCCATGTACATATATAGGGACAGATCCTCTGCTGTGGTACTCTGGTATTGCTCCTTTGATTTTTAATGGAGTTGCATTGATTTACACAAGCTGCCAATTTGACTGATTGTCTGGGCTGATTTTCTCTTTCTTTATCATAATCCTTTTCTCAGTCTCTCCTTAGCTGAGTGTTTACTTAGCAATTTCTGAGTTGTACTTGAACTCAAATATATGTGATTGTCCATTAAGTTCAAAATTAAACACAATGAGTTAAATGGTGTCTGTTTTCCATACTGCAGAGGATTAGTACTATAGTATTTATACAGTGATGGTACTTTTTGGAAGACATCAATCCATCTCCTTGTGTGCAATCCTGGTTGATGTCTTTTTTTTGTCGTTCAGTATTTTTGTCAGGTCTTTTCAGAGGAGTTCTCAGGATCTCAAAGACTGACTCTTCTCTGCCCCACTGTGTCAACAAAGGCTGTAGTGAACATCAGTCTGATATCAATTGCTGTGATCTATTTAAAAAAAAAACCAAAAAAAAAAAACAAACCCAAAACTTTAGCTTGTATTTCATATGAAACCATGGGAGCCTTCCCCTTGAGTTCAATTAAAATTAAGGGCCATTGGAAAACAGAGTGTATGGGGGATTCTTCAAAGCATCTGATAAAGTGGGATCTAAAGTGCTAGTCTTTAAGTGCCACAGGACTCCTTGTTTGTTTTACTGAACTAGACAAACACAGCTACCCTTTTGGATCTATGGGAGATATTCATCCATATGTCTTCAATGAGATTTCTTATGTAACTAAAACTAAGCATGTGCTTAAGGGCTTTGCTGGATCAGGGCCATTTTATGAGAACTGCATATCAGATCAGAGAGCAATATTTGTCTCAGAGCGAGTACTATGCCTGCCATGAAATACTCTAGAAAACAGCGTGAAACATTTAAAATGAGGGAAAAGATTGTCTCCTTGTTGACTGAGGAGAATACCTGGGCTGTGACTGCCATTATGGATGTGGCATTATAGTAATTTATCTCTATGTCCTTTTACATTTTCAATTTCCTTGAAAAATAAATGATTTAGGCATACAAAATACTGTTTCCTTAAAGTACTTGCATAATGATTTCCCATGTGCTCTCCTGTCCTGGAACACATCCCGTTGCTGTTTGTTACTGATTGTTTTCTGTTTTCCTTGATATGCTGCCTCTTTAAGGGAAAGTGAAGCTGTGAGCTAAAAGAAGTTCTGTGGGAGTTGCACTGTCTCGGGTTGCATAACATATGACAAGGTGTTTCAGTTTTATAAGCAGCAAAGGACAATGCAGTTCTTCAAGTTTTATATCAAGGTATTGTTCCAGCAGTTTAGGTATTGACAGACTTGATACGACATATTATTCTGCTGTCCCAGTGCGGTATATAATTTTTCACCACAAAATTAAACATTTAATTTATGGAGGGAGAGGGACTCCCTTGTAAATCTGTTTTGTCTCCAGTGTGTGTTACGAAGTTATTTTTTCATGGCAGTTAAAACAACACAAGAGACTTCCTCCAAATCAAAATGATTACCAAGTAACTTAAAGGGAAAGAATACCTCAGCGTTAGCTGTCATATGCACCTCGCACAAAAGTATGTGCCCTGCCACTGCCACATCTTCACAGTGCTCTGTTAACTTTGGCTAGCACCTCTGCTTAATATGCAGAAGGTCCTGGGTTCAAGCCCCGGGGGGTTGGACTTGATGATCTCATGAGGTCCCTTCCAACCCTATGATTTGATTGATTGATTGATTGAACTTTCTCTGTGGCCAGAAATCCCTTATGGTCAGAAAATCATGGAAGTCGTCATCTTGCCCTTCCTACTTCTATAGGAGAATCATATTTTTTATTTGTTTTCTCTGAATTCTTTCCATTTGAGAACCCCTCTGAGGTACTGATATAAATAGAAGTTCACTTAGGAAAAAAATAAACTTCCTTGCACAGAAAGCCTGGCTATCTAATCTTTTTCTGAATCTGAATCCTTTCCAAGCCATCAGACGTTGTTTGCAGTATGACCAAGGCTCCATCTGTCATGTATTGGTTGGAAGGGCTATCTTGTACAATTTTTTTTCATGGCATAGGTTGTTGGCCTATCACTCAACCACCATTTTGGAGGATGTGAAAATTCAGCTGCCTTTTGACCTACCTGGTGTGGGTAACCCTACTGCGAGTTAAAACCCCTGATAGCATGGCTTTCAGGGGCACTGGAATATAGAATCCATCTCGCCACATCAAGACGCAGTCTTCAAGGGGTGATCAAATATGGTTGCTCAACAACTTTTTATCTCATGTTGCATATATAGTTGTCACAATTTTTCATTTTTCTCGCTGCATGTTAACCATGTTCTTTCTTTCTGGAGTGGTGACTGGGACACAAAAGCAGTGTGATGACCTGGGCTAGTTAAGTGGTTCTCTCTTCTGCCATTTGTGGCATTTCAAGGAAAAAGGCCATATTTCATGTTTAGCCCCTGATCTGGCTAGTCTTTTAATATATACGCAGAGGGGAAAAAAGTGCAGAATTGTTCAACACCCATAGTAGGGGCACAGTTTTAAAAGAATTTCCTATGATTTACTTCCATATATGAAATGGCCTGATTTGATGAGATCATGGTATCCAACTGCTCCTATTAATTTAACTGGGAACTAGTAGATGTTTAGATCTTCTCAAAAATCCTTTTAACTGGTTAAAAAAGGGAATATTTTCCAACCAGCTTTCCTGCCATTTAATCAGCTGCCTTAAATGGGAGCTGTTGGGTATAGAGCAATTTTTAAAATCTGTCCCAGATTCTTTAAATGTAAGTCAGTAATTTGTTTAGCTCAGAATCTGGGTTGTCCTTGATTGCCAGATAACAGGATTTCACTTAAACAATCTCAATGTATCTGTAGGTGAAAGTTTGTTACTATCATACAGAGAGAGATTGTGAACTCTCTGCTCCTTCACATGAGGTCTCTATATATGCAGCACAAAGCCGAGTTAACAGTTTTACAACTAAAGAGCATGAAAAATTACTCTCTAATTTTTTATCTCATGTTGCATTCTTAGTATTTCTGCTGCTACTAGGAGAGTAGGTTACACTAGGAGAGTGCTTTCTCCCTCTTGCACATTTTTGCAACCTACCTTAGATTAGGAAAGAAATCCTGGCTCCATTGAAGTCAATGGCAAGTCTCCCAGTGCCTTAAATGTGGCTACTTAAATGTGTGCACTTCAAGTGAGGGGACTCACCCCAAGAATGTAATCCCTCAGGGTCAGACAGGTCCTGTTAGAGTCATCAGGTAAGAGAGGTAGACCCTTGAAACATGGAAAAAGTGACCATTCTGCTCCAGATTATATTAGAAATTCCTTTGCAATGTGGGGTTGTTTTTTGTTTTAATTTTATCTGAGAATTATCCTGGGTCTGCTATAAGGTTCAATTCTTTCACGTTTGTTAAATTGCTTTGCATGAAACTATAGTTCTCAGGTGCCATGACAACCATGTTTTCTAATATGATTTTAAATTTGTGCTGAGTGCAGAATAAAATATTGCTGCATTTTCCAGTTTCTTGGTTTATAGGTGGGGGAGAAGTTGGAGTAAGTAATTTAAAAGGTATCCAGTTCTTTATTCAAATTAACAATCTGTACAATGCTTTCTTTTCTGGAGGTTATGTAACTAGTAATTTCTAAGAAAGTGGAGATTGGGCTATTATACATATGTAAATACTGACTAGTGATCCTCATGATGATGATGATGGTTAGTATCCAGATATACTATACTCTGTTAGGTCATTTACCGTTCCTGCCTCCAATTAGCTTTCAGAAAATACCACAACTTCCTAGAGGTCAAACTACCATAAATAGCTAAGTACATCAGAGGAAATTACAACTCCCCCAGAAAGTGTCTTTTAGATCCTTCAGTGTTCAAACAGCACAGAGAGGAATTGTTGTGTTAAGAACTTTTCTGAAAGACCATGTTAAAATACCATGAAATTCAAGTTATCTTGTGGAAGTGGTGAATGGTACAAATAACAGTAACAGTGATGTGAACTGCTGGTTCCTGGTGGTACAAATTCTTCAGATACTGTGCTTAGACCATTTTCTTGATATATTACATGAGCTGTATTCAAAAACAGCTGGTATTAGTGTAATTTTACATTATATGAAGAAAAGGCCACAATTGCTTTAACAATTGTACATGTGGAATCTGCAGTTGTTCACATTAAATATCCATTACCAATTGAATTATGTCTGCCCAGAGCACATTCTGCAATGCAGATGTGCAAGGAAGTGTCTGAGAAGTGTCAAATGCAATTCAGTTCAACATTTGACCTAGTGCCCATTACTTCTACATGCAGCAGAATGGCAACCCATGCTGATGAACAAACTGAATTTTGCATCAGTTGAGACTTACCATTGGAAAAGTATGAGGGTGGGAGGAAAGGGGGGGAGGGGGTTGACATGGCCTTTTCTTTTGGTAAGAGGGAATAAAAAGCAGAAAAGTTAAAGTTATAATATAATGAAATGCTTAAACTTGGGTGTCTGTGCATGAATTGGGATTCAGCTGCAGCAGCCCTCTTGTGAAGCATACTCCTACATCTGTCTGATGAAAGGGATAGAAACATGAAGACAAGTTTCATGGTTTAAAAATCAGAGAATCAGAGAAAATCCTCATTCTCCAACAGGGCCTAGGGAAAGCTAACTTCGTGTCTAGGATGTGGTATGCTTCAGATTCCCAGGTAGCCCTCTCATTAGGGGTTGATGTTTGGTGAATTTTCATTGATGGGAGGTGTCTGAGGACATGGTTGATTTGAATCTGCCCACTGAGAGAAATGATTTTCAATCAAATCCAACTCCAACAGGATTTAATAATGTACGTGCACATGGCAAGGGCGTGGATTCCAAGACTGAGTAGATGTGAAGATGCTAGGTTTGATTCTTCTTCCACTGAAATGATGTGGATAATGGAGTGGAGAGTAGGCCTCTAAAACTTTCAGAAAACACTAAGTAGGGAGGGTTGCAAGCACTTTATGGGACAGTATTAGAATTCAAAAGAACCCTTGCAAATTGAAAAATTGTCTTAACTCAACAAAATGAATTTCAGCAATGACAAGTGCAAATATATCACAGGAAAGGAGAATAAAATGCATGACTACAAAATAGAAGGTTGAAGGGAGATATGATTGCTTTATGTAAACATATCAGAGCAATAAATACCAGAGAGGAAGAGGAGTTGTTTAAATTCAGCACCAGTGTGGACACAGAAGAAATAGATATAAACTGGCTATCAGGAAGTTTAGACATGGAATTAATTACGCAAAGATTTCTAGCCCTCAAAGGAATGAAGTGCTTTAACAGCCTTCCAAGGGCAACAGTGGGGCCAAGAAACCTAGATGTCTTCAAGACTGAGCTTGTTAAGTTTATAGAGAGGGGATAATATGATGGGACAGCCCAATCTGTCAAATAACTGATCTTTGACTACAAAGTGTAGCCAAAGGCCTGTGAGGGATTTTAAATGGGGTGGCTTCTGAGTTAGTACAGATAATTCTCTCTGGGTATTTAGCTAATGGGTCTTATCCACATGCTCAAAGTTTAGCAGATCACAAGGTAGAAAAGCTCTAGAATATGCTTTCAAATAAGGCTGTGGAATCCCTGTTATTGAAAATTTTTGATCACAGGTTGGGCAGATATGTCAGTTGTGGTGCCAATTTATTCAGTCTTGCCTCAGCAGAGGGGACTTGCTTGAAGACATCTTGAACTCATTTCTAGCCCAATATTTCTATTAAATAAATTGCCCTTGACTTTAGTGTGGGCAAAGGCAGGTGGTAGTTTAATAGAAAACAAAAATGTCTAGTACTCTACACAGTGCAACAGTGAAATTCCCAGCAGTCTCTGCTGTATCTGAAAGTATATGGTTTACAAACACTTTATCCTGTATAATTTATTTTTTACAGGTAGTATAGTATTATTATTAGAATCCCATGTACCTAAAGCTCAGTGGTGATAAACCAATTTGTTTTAATGTCTTTAGCTGACGTGTTGTGCAAAGTTGCTTCCTATTGTATCACTCTTGGTGAAGTATGTCATGTAATGAAACATCATTAATGCAACCTGCAATCACATACCAAAATGTGATTCATCATCTGAAAATTTTGAGCTGATTTGTTCTTCTCCCAGTAGTAGATTCTTAATTTGGGGTTTCTTTGAAGAGGGAAGCTGTTTTCATTGAATTATATGAAAAATTCACATTGCTAAGAAAGAAATCAAATCTTTATCCATTGCATGCCCCTGGTCCAAGACTTTTTTTTCCTTTTTGCGGAACTGATTCTGATCTTATGCTGATGGCTGCAGCAAGCCAAGAGTAACTTCATAGAAATGAATGGATTTGCCTCACTTAAAAGAAGGCAGAATCAAGTTCTTGGGAGAAATGAGTAAAATTCACCTCTTTCAATTTCAGAGCAAACTTAACTCAATTTTGCAGAAATCTTAAAGCATTTTCTTAAGGCATAAGAAGCTGAAATTGTTCGCTGAGTCGTGCTATAATAGGAATCGTAATATTCTTTGTATTTCAGAATAGGTTTTAAAATGAGCATCAGAGAAAGTAGACAGCTTGATAAAATGTCTAGCCAGCATAACACTATTAAAGTGGTTGTGATAGAGCAAAACAGAATTTCACATCAAATCAAATTACACTGCATCACAAACTTCATCATGAATATTACTGAACATCTTAGTTCTGGAAGTGACAAACTTCCTTCTGTGTTTACGATAGCGAGATGTATTTTATGCTATTTCATCAACTACATACCCGCCACTGAAAAATATAACCCCGGCACCCAGAGAAAATGGTGTTTATCATGAAGTTGAACATAGTTAGATTTGTGTATTCAGATAAATTGCATTTTTCTTCAGAGAAAGACAATGTAAGTCTTATGTCAGAGGAAAGAAAGAGAGTAGTCTGAAAAAAAAAAACCTGCCAGCTTAAGGACAAAATTTCAAAAGGGGCATGGGTGAGGGGGGCTAAAAGATTCGTAGCCAGAAGGCCCTTAATATGTGCATGCAAAGTCACTGTGCAGGTCCAATGCCTTTCTATGCATTTATGGCCCAGTGCAATCTGCACTGAAGTCAATGGGAATTATTCCATTAACATAACTGGAAGAGGGTCAGAGTTGTCTGATTTTGAAAAGGACAGAACTCCATCATGCTGTGCCATTGTCTTGATAGAATCTTTGACATTTGTTCATAGAAAATCTTGCAAGCTCTCAGCTTATGCCACTGATGTAGTTTTTTCTTAGTTATATACAAGTTGTTTCATAATTAGAGACATGTTCACCACAATATTCTTTTTTTTTATTGTGTTGCCTTTCCAGTTGACAAAATGTATATACAGTTGCAAAATGGCTAGATATATTGGCTTATTAGTGAGTACAAAAAGAAAAGGAAAGATGTCATCATTTTGGAAAACACAGTTGATACAGCAGTTGGGGGAAGGATTCTTTTTTTTCTTTTAAATTTTTTTTAAACTCCTGACCCAAATGGTGGACTTTTGTAAGAAAACATCACTTCTGCTAAAGTGACAAAATACATTGTTGAGAAAAGTTCTATATTAGCTTGGTTAGGTTATATTCTTGGTTGCCCTTTGAATAGGGGAATGCCACTGGGTTTTGAATCCTGTTTCTTTCATATTGATAAAAATTAGAAACAATGACATCTGAAACTATGACACATCAAAGGACTGAATAGTTAATTTAAGCAAAAGTATATTCTGCAAATCACATGGATCCTTCCTTATGCAAAATGTAGAAGAAAAATACAGGATGCTTGAACTTGGTAGAAGAAGTTGCCAGTTGTGTGGTATGATATGGTAAGCATGGTGCATCAGCAAGGACTTTTAGTTATCCATTTATTCAGCTGTTGTAGTCCTCATATTGCAAGTTATTCTATTGGGTGACCCACCATTTATTAAAACTGTTTGGCTGTGTCCTTTAAGCAGTGGTTTTCAACCTATTGCGGGTTGCGACACACTTGGTGGTGTATCATGACCCACTGGGACACACCAGCCCACTCTCCCCTGGCCAAATCCAGCCATCTTCCCAGCTCTCTGCAACACACTTAGCACTGTGTGGTGACACACTAATAAGTCCCGACACAGTGGTTGAGAACCACTGCTTTAAGGATTAAAAGTTTAAAGTAGCTACAAAGTATGTTTCTCAGGTTCCACTGAGATGCAGGAACTTGAGACTAAAAGTGTAAGCAGCAACTTTTTTGGTAATTAGGGGAAGGAAATTGTTTAGACACAGGTCACCGTGTATTTGGAGTCATCAGACTGATGTTCTTTCAGATGCAGCACAGATCCAACAAACAGTTGTGAATGTGAGCCGCTCCCAGCTAGTTCACACATGTATGGAGAGTTGGGGCTTCAGGGTAATTCCCCAGAATGAGCTTGGGATCAAGCCATTTTAGTGTTAAGTCTGTATTGTTCGTAAGCTTGGAAGGACCGGATTTTTATTAGTAAATGTTAATTTCACTGTATGCACACAAACCAACAAAATATTATTTCCAGTGATATTAATAAAAATGTACAGAAGGCAAAGAAAGAAAAACGATGCTTAAAAGCTTATTGGAGTTTGATCTGAGAATATTTACTTTGTATACTTTGACATTTAATGTTGTTGATTTATGTTTTAAAAGCTATAACACTAACTTTTTCAATCTTAACATCTACTGTCAGTAAATAATTACTGCCTTCTCCCAGTATACTGCAACTGTGAAAATTTAAACATAAAAATACAAAAAAGCTTAAAAATACAGCTATTATCCATCAAAATTATATAAAAAAATCAAATTTGATCAAGTCTAATGATCAGGAAAGAGAAGCAACCGATGCAATTGTTCATTAACCTAAAATGGACAGAAATGCCTGAATTACAGAACTGAGATTATGAAATTTCTGACATGAAAGTCAGAAATAATGAAATCTCTGCAGTACAGCACATATATAAAGAAAGCTTCAATGATGAATGAATCAGAAACAGTGATCTGATATGTGCTCTTGCAGCATTCTTTCCCTTGCCCAGACCCATAAGCATAACCATTTGAGGCCCTGAAAATGAGGCTTCATGAAGTTCAGTTACATTTCATGAATGTTCACAACCAAATCACAAAACTGTGAGCTTGGCCTTGAAATCCTCATGTAGCTGCCTACACCACTGACTTACCGTTTTATATGGTTCCATGCATGCTGCCAAGTTTTCATGTTCCATAAAACCCAGAAGTTTTACCAAAAGTTAGGCAGTAATCTGGAAATTTCTGAAGTTACGGAGTGAACATGTAACCCACCAGAGGGCGGGATACAGATCCCCCACTGTGTCTGATCTACACAGCATAGGAGTCTAGCACAGCCCCACACCGATAGCTTTAGCTCCAACTGTAAAAGCTCACAGTTTTAGCTTTGGAGGTCCCCAGTGCAATCCTGAATGTGTCAGAAAGATGACAGTTGTCACAAATACACAGAGCATAGGATTAAATATCAGTTATGTCTGATAACAGCCAGGATTTTGAAGTGGTTCACGTAGCCAATAAAGCAGAAAATGTAATTGAACATATTTGCAAGGTTTTTTTTCCCCCTAAACTGCAGATTTTATGCTAGAGTTGATTTCTCCTTCCCACCCCTTTGCCTCAATCAGTTGAAAAAGAAACCTAAATTCAGTTTATTACTGACAGTGAATCTTCGAGATTGTGCCTGCTTGAGTCCTTCTTTATGGACAAAGGTTTTTCTTTTGCCCTACATTTTTGCTCTGAAGACTTATCACTAAAATTTACTGCTTCAAATATCCCCTCCGGGAAATCAATAACAAATCAAGTAGCTATTCACTTAGATTTACTGGCATAACCACATGAGGTTGCCAAAAATCTCCAATCCTCTTGATTATCGGGGAGTCCATGGGGAAAAAAAAATTCATGGCTGGATTTCAAACCTCTTTGGTAAATTCACTTGTGCTATCTGATAATCCAAGTGCTAATTCAAATGGATAGTTTCTCAAGATGCAATGACATATTTCATTCTGCTTACTGCATGGATATAGTTAATCACGCATAATGTAATGTAGGTCTAGAATATGGAGCACAATATGGAAATCTATATCTATATCTATATTCCTCCTGAGTTTCTTTAGACAAAAAGTTTGTTTACTGGATTACTTGAAAGTGAGGTTGGGTGAACTGGATCAAATAAATAAGTCTTTTCCCTCCTATTGATCCACCACAAAAATGCTTGGTTACTTGTCATGGATTAGGTTGTTGGTCTCTATCCAGTTCAAAGTAGGTGGGTGTCTACATCACAAAATGCAAACACACTTAACGTTTGTCCACCGTGCTACCATTCTCAACAGAGAGTAATGAATAAACAGAAAAATGTGGGGAAGGTCATCCTATTCTATTTCTCACAGCCAATGATACTTCAGAGGTGTTAATTGAGTGGGCCTTGATTTAAACCATTTTGTAAAGGAAGGGAAGTGTCCTCCTATTAAATACAGTTCTCCAGCTGACAATAGCTGAATGGTGATATAAGTTTGTGAAATTTGTTAGATAAATTAGCAAGAGACAAAATTCCTGAGATCCTTAGATTTCAACATACTCCCCCGTTTTTCCCTACAGTTATAGTATGTAAGTAACTTTAACAATGTCATGCAGGACGTAATAATCACAATTACTTTTAATATATGATTGCCCATGCCTTTGGTTTCAATAACAAAAGTGAAATAATCATATAAAGGGAACAGTAAGTTCTTAGCATGTTCATATAAGGTTCTTTCTGCTGCTATAGCATGTATACATAACTGACCCTTGCAATCTAATGTAGGATTGCCATTCTTAACTGAAATGCTAAAACCAAAAAGGAAGCCAGAAATCATATGTGAAATTGCTAAACCAGTGGTCTGCAACCTGTGGCTCCTGAGCCACATGTGGCTCTTTAGCTGTCCCCTTGCATTTCTGGGCTCCGGGTCCCACTCGCCACTGAGGGACTCTGGAGATGGCCCACTCCTGGCTCTCCCTGCACCCCTACCTCCAGGAGACTCTGTGGGTGGTCTGTGCCAGATTCTGGGCTCTTCCTTGCCACCAGGGGACCCTGCAGCAAGCACCTGGGCCCAGCTCCGTGCTCCCCCCACCATGAGGCTACACCCATTGGGGCTCTCAAAACAGTTGGTTATCAAAGGAGGTTTTAAAAATGGTTCTTATCTTTTGAGTTGCTGATCCCTATGCTAAACAATGCAAGGAACAGGTTCATCCCATTTCCATTGCTTTCTAAGTGAAGCTGAAGAGGTTGCCAGTTCAATAATCGGCTTTATTGCATCTTTAGAACGTTAAACAACTGTGAAAGCTATTAACCATAACCATATGCTTTGGTTTTTAGCTGTTTGGTTTATTGGAGGGCTTCTAATTTGTTAATTAAAAAAAAAGTCCCCTGATTGTTAATTGAATAGTTAAAAAAAAAAAAAACAAAAAACCCACCTTCAGATGTTGTTGGCATAAATGGTTTTAATATATTCCTATTTTTGAGAAGTAGAATTGGAAAGAATTTCCCCAATGTCCATTGCTTTCACAGAAGGGTTAGTGATGTGATAGGCAGTGAGGAATGCTGTCTTTGCTCCAGACTGGCCCGTTTCAGTTCTTTGGTTTGATCTTGTTGGCTTGATTTTGGCAAGTATTCAGTGGTACATTCCTTTATCTCCACTGCCTCAGTGCACTCTGATGTCCTCATGTTCATCTCACCTGTGGGAGGCTGAAAGTTGTCTCCATCAAGCATAGTCATTAGCCTCATAGGTTCATGAAGTTCTTGGCCTGGATTTTACTGCTTAAAAGTATTTGATTGTCAAAGAAGGAGAGAGCTTGATTTCCGGTTGTGCGGTAATGGCAACTTTCCACAGACGTTAGTCAAGTATTTTGCATAACTAGGACTTTGTGATCCATAATAATGGAAGGGACCAAGAACTGGGATTCCTAGGTTGTGTTTTCTGCCTCTCTTTGGGCAATTCACTTAACTCCTTTCTGCTCCAGTTTATCTAGCAATTAAATAGATATATTCTGACTACGCCTCACAAAAGACCTAATTCACTGTGAGATCCTGGGATAAAGGATACTATGAAAGAAAATAACACTATTATCTTAAGGTGCAAAAGATGGATCTGTTAACAGATGATTTTAAAAAATCAGTGATACAAATCATTCATAATACGATACTAAAGTCCAGGGCAGTTGATACACTCATCCTGGAATGGAAAGTGATGATGTTTCCAAATCTGCATCCTCTGAATCTAATTTCTCCTCTGCTGGAAATCAGTGCCAAACTATTGTCGATGACATTTAAAGGTTCTAAACCTTGATTACTTGTACTTGAAAAATAAATTGTCCCCTGCCATTGAACTATCATCAAAGATTACAGATTTTAGTCATTTCTGTCAGAAGTTATTAAAGGGCAAATCTTCGTTCTGACTGTGACCAAACCTCTCTGGAGTTTGCTGCCCTCCAATGAATTGTGGGAGCAGATTTTAGCCCTTGGATAGCTAGCCACTGACTTTGTGGATATAAATAAAGTTATTTTTCCATTCAAATCAGAAATGTTGCTCATAGATCTAGAGCACGTATATTAAATGCCAACCTTTTTTTCATGTCAACTGCAAATGTGTGGAGGGACTTCTGAGTCCATTTGGAGCCCCATTGACTTGGATGAGGCTTAGAGACCCACTTACAGTGATCTTATTGCACGATCAGAAGGATTTTTTGGTAATGTTGGGCAAGTCATTTATCTGCTCTTTTCCTCCATTTACCAAACTGGCTCCATGATTCTACTTCCCTCACAAATATTACATGCATTGTGAGCTTAATTACACTTTGTAAGTCTCTTTGCAGTTCTTCTGTAAGTGAAAGGTGCTATCAAAGTACAAAATATAGTTACTCGTACCATACTATATTTACAACATAAAGTGTTTTTATTGATATTTTCTATAATTACGCTGCTGTTTGCAGAACGCTGGTCATGTGCTCGGCATGGTTATGCATGCAGATATAAATGTACAGAAAAAAATAAGCCTGGCTTTGTTTATTCTTTGAAAAGCTTCATGGATGTAGTATTATTTGCTAAAAGGACTTGAATACAAAGAGGAAGGTTGGCTGAGTATATTTATCTTCATTCTACAGTGGTTGCATCTACAGTTTTGTTTGTTTTTTAAAGATTCTGATGGTTTCTTGTATGTTCTCTACAATTTAAATGGGGAAGACAGAATCAGCAATCTCTCAAAATGGCCACTGACTGTTCATAGTGGGCTGATAACTGTAATTTTAAAACCACATGGTAGCTATTTGCATATGGTAAATGGTCAACATACATACACAAATAATTGCTTAAACTGACCTTTCTCTGTAGTTTAAGAACTGTAACTAACTTCATTAGTGGCTGTTTCTAGTCTAAAAATACGTACCAACAGCAGTTCAAGGGTCAGGTGGGGGGATGTGTTTCCACTTCTTTCTACACCAATAGCCTCATATGTCTGAGGGCCTTGATTCTGCGATGTTCAAAGTACTCTCCAGTCATACTGAGATCAGTGAAAACTAAAGGCTTTCTGCACCTCTGAGAAGTTGCTCAGGACCCTGCTATGTCAGGCCTAGATTTTTTAGATTTTGCTGAGTCCACTGCACATCCCTCGTTTTTGAAGACTGCTTTCAATAATTTGCAGTGTCTGGAACATGTTTTTAGCTGCTAAGTTGTAAATTTTAGAAACCAAGAGAGGATGCCTAAAAGTCACTCTTTTTACACGAACCAAGGTTCTTCAGGTACAAGGTAAATGATAGTCTCATAACTTTCACACAAGCTGTAATGCAATGGAAGTCCATCAGGCAGAGCTGCTTACTGTATACAGGCTTTCAAGGAGGAGGTGGGAATAGAGTAAGTAAGTGCCATGATATTAGTTTGTCTCCTGAGGAAGGTTTAAAAAAACCCAAAACCAAATCTGTGTATAAGCTTCATAAGAATCTAAAAGAAAGAAGGCCAACATGCTCACAGGAACAATATAACTTACAGCTGGTTTTGTTCACAAAACCCATTCTGTTGATAAAAAATTGCAAAGAACTCATGATAAAATCAGTCATATAGCACTTTGCAGAAGTTGTTATTGCAGTGGGCAAATGCATGTGGCTTGCATGTTTCTCTTTTTGCTTAGAGAATCTAGGCTAATGTGACCAAAGTTGCTTCCAACACCTGTAGTTTAAAACACAGGTTTGTTTTCTCGACTGTATGGAGGAGAAATAATAGCCATGGGAAGTAATGTAGTTTCATAACTTACAGCAAAAGTCTCAGAAGAGAAGCTGACAGACATTTTTTTCTGCTTTGAGTCATTCCAGTTGTGAAAATAGGCTTTAAAAAAACAGCACAAGGACTTCCTACATTAAGACTTGTACTAAATATGTTTGCAAACAGCATCAGTCTGAATTGTGGAATTATGCAAGTAAGCTAACTATTGACTCATTAGAGACTGCCATTATACTACATAATATTTTTTTAAAATGATCACCTTCAGCAAAAACAGTTTAGGACCTGTCATCTGCATCTAATTAATGATGGCTGTAAAAATTAGCATGAGACTTGCATATTTTGCCACCTATCAAGTGTAGGTGATGGTTCCAAAATGACAAAACCAGCTTTCTGAGCTTCCTTCATGGCAAGGAAGTCTCAGTGAGATAAATCATCATGTACCCTAAAATTAGTGATTTGAGTATGGGACTTAAAGAACTTGCTGAAACAGAATATCTACTTTGCAAAATACTACATGATTTAAAACTCTTCACTAACATTTGGTGCAACTTTCTGGAATCAAATGACGTATAAATATATCTGTTTCTCTTATTAAGCAATTACCTCCTTTTCCTTCCTACTGTCTTGGGTCAAGATTTTCAGAAGTGAGTAGAGGTTTTGGGACTCTCCATATTTTTGGATGCTAATGTGCAACATCTTAAAGGGGGACTGATTTTTTCAGACAAGAAAAACAATGGAAACAGAAGTATCTGCTTAATAAGAACAAGAAATGGATTCTTTTCTATATGACATAATATGTGTTTAAAACATTGATTTTTTAAAAAAATAACTGGAGGGAAAAGAGCTGTATAAGCAACACATTTCTTGAAGCATCTGTCCTATCTTATGTACAATTGGGTGTTGGTCAAAGCTGGCATTATTTGGATTCAACATTTTCTCTTTAAGTTAACAGACAACCAAGTTTCCCCCATACTCTTCTTGCTGCTGTTATTGCCCTTCATATTATTACTTGTTGGCTACCTTCTGCCACTCTGTTATGTCACTTCCAAATTCAGGTCCATTAACTTCACCTCTGAGTTATAAAAGCAAGTAAACTGAAAAGTCTCTCAACAGCTGTATCTTTTATGAGTATTTAGTGATTTGTCGTCTTCTAGGTACAAGGGACTTTATCTGAGAGATGACCTTGAAGCACATCTGCCTTTAAATATTTTACAATGCTGACAGACGCCCCAGTGACTCTCTCCAGAGAGGTTTGGAAGGCTGTCAGACCACAGCTTTCAGTCAGGAGAAGTTCTTAAACAGTTTTTATACTAAGATATATGTTTAGCCATCTGGGGTTGTTTAATGCTTGCTAGATAGGGCAGAAAGGCATCCCAACAGTCAGACCCGGGAAGCATTTTATTTCATGTTGCAACACTTTTTAATGTACATTTGTGATCTCTGGTAAGCCGTCACCTCAGTTTCATAAGGATGTCAACTGTTGGGGTCATCTCTTAGAGAAATATTCCAGCTGCTCTTTTAATCCTCCTGGCTACTGTTCTGTTGCTGAAAACTAATACAATACAAAAGGCAGCTGTACATCTTATTCAATGGATACCAATAACCTCTCTAAGTTAATCCTGCTTTTGAGTTGAACTGTAGAAATAAAAGCTCAATAGCCTCGCTTTAACCTCTTTTCTTGTGGTTTGCAAGAGCATAAATTGTGAATTTGTTGCCATGTACTATTGTGCAAGCAATACTTTGCCATGGGGCCCCCACAAAAGTTTTCCCCATTAGCCTGTAATAAATGCTGTGTCCCCAGAGGAAGGAGTGACGGGGATATTTTCACTCTGCTCTTGCCTCCCATCCTCTCCCCAAACTCGTGCAAACAAAAATGTTAAAATTTTTTCCCTAGATGAAAACCAAACCAGGAGACAAAACCACATAAATGTATTTGGATGGATGTATTTATACCTTTTTCTGAAAAAAATTTACTTAGGTTTTAGAAGTTTAGACTTTTATTGGTAAATGTTATTTGCATCCTACTCAGAGAACCCAACAAAAATATTTCTGTCAATAATCAAAATGTACAGATTTTCAAAGTAAGAAAAATGCTGCTTGAAAATATGCCAGTTTGATTTAAGGTACTTTTTTAGTCAACATATGATGATGAGAATTTTTGTTTTCACAGGTAAAAAAGTTTATTTTTTGGAACCTGTGTTTACTGTCATATCGTGTTACCATCTCCATAATTTCCCACAACACTGAAAATTACCTTAAGAACCCATAATTTCACACATCTATAAAAATGTGAATCAATACAAATAGGAGAAAATGCTTAACAATGATCATCAACATTTGTCAAAATGATGAAAAATTAAAATTGAATCCTGCCTCAATACACAGAGGGAAGTATTTTATAAGGTCTCTACTCTCACTCTGTCAGTGGGAGTTTTATCACTGATTTCAATTAGAGTTCAATACCTTTTGGGAATCCCACCCACAGCAGGTGGAAAGTGTTAGCGCCATGTGAGTTGGCACCCCTGAAGACCTCATAGAATCTAGAATTACTTTCCCCCAGGATATTTTTTTCAAATAGTTGCCATTAAGTGCTATCAATTGAGCTCTAAAAGTGCAAAAAAAACCAAAAAACAAAAAACCCCCTACTACTCACACCACACCTCTTAAGAAGTAAATAAATCTCAGCATTGTCATTTGTGAAAGGCTATGTCTACATTAGAGGGCTCAGGTGAGTTGACTTAATAAGGTCGACTTAGAGAGGCCCACATTTGTTTAAGACAACTTTATAAAGTTGACTTAAGTCAGGGGACCCATTTAAAGTCAACAATAAAGTCAACTTTAAATGGGTCCCCTGTCTTAAGCTGACTTTATAAAGTTGACTTAAATGGCTCTCCTGCCTTAAGTTTAATGGCCATGTTTTGTTAAGTTGACTTTATAAAGTCGACTTTAAGGGCAGGAGTTATAAAGTCGGAACTCCAAATGTGGCCAGGGAATTGCTTAAATTGACTTAAGCCTCCAGTGTAGATATACCCAAAAAGATTAATGAACAATGCTAAGGAGTAGGACATTATAAAAAGCAGCAAAATCACTCCAAATTTAGCTTTAGTTTGGCGACAGAATTTCTACTTATCACTGATTTTGAAAACTTCCCAGTAAAATATTGTACAAACTTGAAAGGACAGACACATATTAGCTTTGTGTTAATGCGCCATGGTGGACAGTAGTTTGCACTGTTGTTGTGGCCAGGTGTGTCCCAGGTTATTAGAGAAGGAAGGTGGGCCTCAGTCACCACATATGATAGTCATTCAGTTGGAATCTGGAGCTAGTCTGACCTTTGTCAGGGTTTACATTACTGAATTACATAAAAGTTTAAGGGATATTTAGTAATAGGTTTGTTTGTGCTTGTTTCAAGGCTTGCATTCTACTTACAGGTCAAGTGGATTACTCAGACCATAGATTTTATGTCTAGGTCCCCACTGTGTCTATCGTGTTATAGCTGTGCAAAATTACATTAATTCTAAGATTAAATTTCTTGGGAAAGTAGTGTTTTGCATGTTCAAGATTATTCCAGGCTACAAGTGACATGGTGCCTCCACTGCATGCAGCCCTAAATAAAATGTCAACATGAATGTCCAGATAAAAACAATCAGATAAGGGCAATCTGTTTAAATTGAGGCTTTAAACAGTAGTACATAGGTAAACTAAAATAGTCTGCATAGCAAAATCTATGTATTACTTATTTCAAACATCACATCCTTCATATCATATCCTTCCAGATATCCTCTATTTATATCACTGTACTGACAGGAAGGCCTCTTGTTCTGGAGTTGCATAAAGACAAAGGAAGAATTTTTCCCTCCTACAACCAAGTGATAGTCTGAATAGACAAGGCAGACAGAAGATGGGATGAAACAGAATGACATCGCTTGTGAGACAATTTTCATGCAGTAATTCAGTGGCAGAGCTGAGGAGAGGGCAAAAGTTTCCAGTGTCGTCCTCATTGGACGACGTGACCTTTCATATCCCACTGAAGCCAACAGAGTGTGATGTGCAAGTGGCATTCCTGAAAATCGGGGCTTTTATTTAGCAGCACAATTTAAAAGCCTACTTCAAGGCTCCTGGTCTTTTGGAAATCTTGGTCTCAGCAACCTTTGCTAACGTCACTTAACTGGACTCTGGAAGATCTGCAGGCAGAACCCAGACCTCCTGATCTGCTGGGCTATGCTGTAAAATTTATTTTCCATTTTAGGATCCAAAATAATGAGGAGTGCCCCTGAGAGACTCTGAGAACACCCACCACTCAGGACAATGGAGTACAGACCATCTAGTACAATCTAACCATAGTGGCTACCCCAAACTTTGTTGGAGCCACTGACATAAACTGAAGGGTGGGGAAGTTTCTGGCTGATAGGAATAAGACTGTCTAGCAGAGGAGTGACGATGACAGTTGAAAGATCTATGTCCTTGTAGGAATGACTCACATTTTCAGTATGTTCACCTCCCTGCCAGTTAAGAGATAAAAGGGAGAGCATCATTCTGCTAATCATCTGCCTTCTCATATTTCTGTTGGCTCCATGGATATAAGATGATGATTATTATTTATAGAGCATCACCGGTATGTATGGTGCTTTAAAGCATAAAAATAAGAGCCCTGCCCAGTGGAACTTACAATATCAGTTACCGGAAATAATATCTTATAATGACAGGAGGGGAAAAAACAATAAATGATAAGGGGGGAATGATGCCAAGATAGGGCCAGGGAAAGGAGGTGGAAATGGTAGGGAGGGGCAGCTGTTTTGCGAGTGTGCACAGTTCACACATGGTGCACAACAGTCATAGCATAGCATAAGGGTGAGAGAGTCCAGCTTCAGCTTGACTGTGAAAACTCTTTGTTTAATAAATGGCGTGGGCAAATCTGCATCTTCCTCAGTGAAATACTTCTACATAGCCCCTGAAGAACATCAGGGTTTGTTCCAAAAAGCAGATTACAGTGTAACAGTTTGAAGAGTCCATCACTTGGTTTGAAAAAAATGCACACTGCAGCTGAAATAATGAAGAAATGCTCCTTCATGGATTCAAACTAAAGCCTATCAGTCAGTCAATGAGTCTAACCAGCATACCCTGGGATTTGGTGAAGACATTCAACTTTCCCATGCAAGGATTTTCAAAAGTTCCCAACAATTCTATTCTGCTTATCTTTGGATGTCTTTACTTGTTGGTGAACTTTCAACACCTTCTATCTGTTTCATTTTTTCTTTGTTTAACCTTCCCCTTTTTCATTCTGCTATTACATTCTGACCTAATGCCATAACAAAGAATTGCATCAATACTTCATCTCATAATCCACATTTATAAGGTTTATTTATTTGCTTCTACTCCAGATGGGGGAGAAGAAATTCAAGAACAGAACAGCTGAGATTTTGCTCCTTCAGAGGAAACTGACATTATGATACATTTTATTTCCTTCAGTTTTCTTTGTGTCTCCAGATGTTACTTAATTTGCTATAGACCCTAGCAACTTTTCAGATATTATCCTTGCAATAATGACTTGTCTTACTTTGATTATTTCAGCTGCATGAATGTGTGCTCTTTGCTTGGTATAACCATTCCATGGGCATAGGAGGTGAGTTTATATAGGCCTATGGTGCCCATATGCTACCAATATTCAGGAATGTGGGCCCAGCTCCACCCGAGTGTGTGTGCTGCTGGGGGGCTGGTCCCAGAGCCCGTGGTGGTGCTCTGTCATGCAAGGGCAGAGTGCAGCAGCCCGATGCCCAGGGTGGCCTGGCAGTTCTGGCCCTCCCTGTCCTGAATGTACTCTCAAAGGCTTGCCAGGAGCTGCTCTAGTGCTGGCCATGCCCCCAAGCAGCATGGCAGCCATTTCCCCCTTCTGGCCCTATCCCTTCTCCAAACCCCTCCCACACGGACCAAAAGCCCAAAAAAGGAGCCATTTTTGCATCAAGCAGCACAGCTGCTGCCCCACCTCCCAGGGCTTTACAAAGTGGGTGTGGGAGTAGGACTTGGACCCATTCAGGGCTCTACGAAAAATTAAAACTGTCCCTCATGTTCATGGGTCACTTCACCATACATAGAAAAAAATCATTACAATGTGAAAATTTGTCCTAATAATGGTCTTCCTTTTTGAGGCCCTGATCCTGCAGTGAGCTTCATATGTTTGGATCCCTAAGGAGTCACAATCTCCCTTCCACATTACCATAAGCCATGAAGAAGTAAGCAAAAACTTCTGTGAATACAAATGGAACTTGTTCAAGATCAGGGTCCTTTGGTTTCTTCTTTTTGAGTTGAACGAAAGTGGAAGGATGCTATTCTAGTCTCTGGTGAACAAGGGTTTAGCTTCATTTTTGCTTCTCTCTCCATTTCCATTTAAGTAAGGGAAGAGACTTGAAAAGTGGTTTCTTGGGGTGCAGGTGACAGTAGATTTCTTTAGGTAAAGTCCGGCTGCACACTCTAAAATCATGGAATGGGGATGGAGCCCAGCCTAAAGAGTCAGGGCAGGGGATCCCTGCCCTGGGGGCAGCTTTCCCCTGCCTGGCTCTCCAGGTGAGAGCCAGGCAGGGGATTGGTTGGCAACATGGCCAAATAAGGTTTTATTTTGAAATTACTTATTTCAAAATAACACTTCGCATGTGGACATAGCCATCGTGTACCTATGTATCAGTTCCATTGCAACAGGGGAGCTCCAGAGCCAAAGTCCCTGCACATTGCTGAGTAGCTGGTCTGTACCCTATTTGCAAGGAGGAAAAATGCAGGGGGTATAGCCAGCCTCTATTTCAACCTGGAATTTGTAACCCAGTATCTTGTGTAGCTGTGCTCATAAAGGTTTGTGATGAATGGGTGAGAATGCAGGAGAAGTGCATTTCACCCTTAAAGATGCCAGCCAGTATTTTCTGCCATGTCTATAATAAATGCACAATAGATCCCTCTGCACTCTACTGCATGTTCATTTTAATTGCTCCTGGCTTTAGGTTTTAATTACCCAGTGGTTGGACTGTAGACTGTGTCTTTACAATGCAGAGAGAAGTTGATACTTTATTAATGTCCTGGAACGTCTTTAATAAATGCAGCATCAACTGGCACACAACGTAAAGTTTTTATGGTAGTGTTATTCCTACCAAATTATAAAATGAATGATGCATGCACCCGTCTCTAGACTTGAGTAGACTAGTGATTAACTGAGAATATTTTCTATGAGTGATTTGTTACATTAAAGAGCACCAAAATTACTTATATCACTAAGTATATTATAGTTAAACTCTATATATTATTTAAACAGTTTGGTTACTGCTAGCGTGATTTATAAATTCAATATAAAAAGCACAGATTTTTCACTGGTTATATTATTAGTCTCTTGATATACATTCCTTGCTTTTCCTCTATCTCAGGAGAACTTAATTTAAATATCAATAATGAAAAACACTTCTAAAAATTTAAACTAATAGTGCCTTTTAAGGTGGAAAAAAATCCTCGGATTGAATTTTCAAGTTAGCATAAAAGGAATGAAATATTAGTAAATTATGTTTTATAGCTTGGCACGCAATAAAGTTCTGTATATATTTGGCACTGCATTCGTGTTATGAATGTTAAATGTTGAGCTCAACAGGAATGTGTTTATAAAGACACTAGTAATTGCTAATTAGTAAAGAAACATATATTGGCAAACTTTTGCCGCTGAAAAAGTAAACTTACATATGGTTTCCTCCAATAACACTGCATTGAAAACTAAGAGCAGGTGCGCTCAGTAAAATCAAGATGTTCTGATAAAGGGGATTGGCTTGGGCAGAGATATGTAAAGAAGGAGATGCATCACAACGGGACTAGCTGTCAAAGCAGAACCAAAGGGCATTTAAAATTAAATTGGTGAAAGTTTGAAAAAGAGTCAAACATGTTGGTCGAGTTTGGCAAAAGATCCATTATCTAAAATGGGCCTTTTGCCTGAGTGAGATCCCCAGGATTTGGCTCCACTTATTACCACTTGCAGCTTTAGGTCCAAATGTAAACCAGGTCTCTACAACCTGCCCTTGCAGTATGCAGCCTAGCCAGTGTCTACTGGAAATCTTGTGATATTTGGGGTTCTCCGTGTCTGCACCTCGAATCATGGGGTTACAGGAGAATGCGAGCTTTCATCCGAAAAGTTTCCAGCTCTCATGATTTCAGGGAAAAGCTGGGAAATGTAACTTGAAGGTACCCCAAGTTCAAAAATCAGGACACATAAGGAACTCAAAATGACCTTTTTTTAAATCACATGATTTTTGGGAGGGGCAATGACGGCAAAGCTTGATTCATGATTTTTATATTTGATACTGGTAATACTGTGTCCCTGGCACTGCTGATTTTGGCCTGTCAGAATGACTCCTTTCAGAACTGTGTTGTGTTCAGTGAAGCCCTATTACTGTGTTATTGAATATATCATATGTTCTAATCTTGGTTTTCTTATTAAATCTGTAGCTATTGATGGCCTAACTTGAATTACCCCAATGGTTACTGGTACTCTTGGAACCTGCACTTATGCCTCTCCTGGCTTCTTGTGATTATTAAAATTTCAAACCATAGTATCAGCTTAGCATAGCAATTTATTTATTTATTAGGGCAGAGTTTGTGTTTTGGAGGATTTTTTGCATTTAATAGTGTATCGCTATGTCTTCTAAAAGTGCAACTTTGGACATACTGCTTCTTCCTGCTGACAATAGCTATATCTACACTGGGGAGCACTTTGAAGTCGACCTTGTTAAGTCGACTTCAGGGTATGTCTGGACTAGAAGCCAGATCGAGCTCTCAGCTGCCTGCAGCAAGGGGCTGGAACAGGCCTTCAGGACCTGGGGCAGGGCCCAGGGCTTCCTGCCCTGTAAAGTTGACTTAAAAACTTAAGTCGACTTGCAGAGCAGAAGTTATTAAGTTAAATTCTAAATGTAGCCCTAAAGTTGCCTAAGTCGGCTTAAGCCTGGTTAAGTTGACTTGAGCCTCCAGGGTAGACATTCCAAGGATATTTAATTGAAAGCACATTAATTGTTTTTCTGTTGCTTTATATATTTGACAAATACCATAGGCAGGTAGGAGCCTAAATGGTGCTCATAAGAGGGGTGGATTATAGACAATTGCAAATAGTGTTTTAAAATAGATGGAAGAAAATACCCACTGGATTGGTTTGAAAAGAGCTCAGCAGTGGGATCCAAATTAGGCTTAGCCAGTTGTTAAAAAAAGAACCTTTTATGAAACTAAAGGTGACTCTAGACTGCAAGTCTCTCTAAGTTTCAACCAGATTTACAGAGGGCAAACAAATGGATACATTTAGTATAATTTGAAAGGTCACAAACCCTGTCTGTTTTCACTGTCATATCTGCCTTGACACACCCGTCCTTTTCTAGGTTTCTGACTATTAAAATAGTCATTTCCAATATGTGTAGCATAGATACTGTATCTCACTGTATTACCACTTAGATGTCCCCTCTACGGTCCATGCTATCGACTAACAGGGCCCAATCTCACCAACATTATTGGTGGATCCATTAACTGAAATCCGCTCTTCTTGTGATAATAATTCATGTATTCCTAAGGATATGTGCTGTGTTTGACACACATCTGTTAAACGATTAGAGAAGCTGCCTATATAATGCCAGCTCTGTGCGACAGACTCCCTGACGCACACTACGATTTACCTGCATATTTCCAGAGACTGAACCATTAGTATAGCAGTGTCAGTCCTAAATCAGGGTTGGAAGCCTGATTTCCTCCTCATCCTTTCTTGTTTTGCTTTCATTTTCCTATTTCAAAAAGGCATGGCATTTGCATCAAAAGGGGGTGCCTGATAAATGAAAATTAGCAATCAGTATTAATGAGCTGACTGTATATGCAAATTTAAAAATTACAGCATATCCTCTAGTACAATTAACTAAGACCATTTGTGTTACTATAGATAAGGTGGCGTCAGTGATTCTCATATACAGTAAACTTTTTCTGAGGAGCTTATAACTCGGGGGAAAAAAATCCATTCATGCTAAAGCTGTATGTATAAATTTCTGGCCAAGGACTGAATGCTTTATCAAATTTGGTTCAAAACCAGTTCAGCTATTTTTCCTTAGAAAAATGCAAAGGAACTTTATGCTTGCTGATTTTGCATGCTGTTTTAGTTCCTTTAAAAATGACTAGCATTTTTTAAAATGAATTATTTGGCCATTATTTCTGTAATAACTATTAATACATTCCATAAGACCAAATAATTAAACTGACATTAAATTTTGACTGCTAGCTACTGTGCATATGCAGAATGTTTTATGACCTGTCCCATATTCATTGCTTCTTCAATGCTTATCTGTGTTGTACAAGATCCGTATGCTCTACCAATATAATATGCTTACATGGCTTCATCAGAATCAGTGATCTTATCATGGAGCTGTTGATTCTGAGTAATATTATTTAGACATTAATTAATGGATTATTAAACCCACACTATTTATTAAAATTTTTCATATATCATGATGATAATCAATTATATAATGCAATTCACTATAGCCATCAGCAGGATTTTGTTGTCTTTTGAGAATAATTTGAGCACTGTTCCCCACCCTCATCCATTGATATCAAGATCTGAGGGCACACACACAATTTGTCACCAGTATATTTAAAAATCCCAGGTTTCTAGGCATCTCCAAACATACACAAGCATTGAAATTCCAACATAAGGCTCCTGGTTTTCAAGTTTAAATTACCCTATTGATGCTAAATATTGCATGATATAAAAGACTGAAGTCCTTACTCAAAGAAGTAGGTTAGTCGAAGGACTTACTTATTGATATCGATGGGAAGTTTTGTTTAGTGAACACCAGGTAAAGAATTTGCTATTTGGGCCACAGGTTAGTGCTGCTTTAGTCGAGGCAGAACCTAGTTGTCTGTCCCACTAAAACTAAAATATCCTTGGAGGATCCTGGCTTCTTCTGGATGAAATGAAAATATATAGCATTACAAGGCCAAGTCGGCCAGAGGGAGCAAAGACAAGAGAAGGGCACCTTCATGGCTCTCTTTTATGGCCATTGTCTGGAGCAGCGGTTCTCAAGTGGTGTGTTGCAACACAGTAGTGTGAGACACCAGTGTATCATTGGGAGCTGGAGTATGGGCAGCATCACTCCATGGTGGCAGCTTCCCAGCTGTGAGGTGGGCATCAGGTGGTGGGGTTTGTCTGGACGGCAGGGGGAAGCACCGTGTTGTGCATGCGCGAGAACGTTGAGAACTGCTGGTGTCGGGTATGCCAGGGAAGCTGAGAATGGCAACGATATATCGTACAGAACAGAATCCTAGGTGACCACATGCTTCCAAAAGAAAAATGAGACGTAACTGGCGGTGGAAGAAATCTGATAAGTGATTCAGTTCACGGAAGTGTAGAAAAGTTCAGACTTCCCTGAGCTTGTATTAACCTCTTAGATATAAAAAAAAATCTTTCTCTCACCACCTTTTTCTTTCTCCCACATTTTTAAAAGAACATTTTTATGCGGTTTCTGTGGGGTCTTCCTTACTGCATCTCAGATAGATCGTTAAATGAAGGTCCCCAAAGGGAAACCATCTGTAATGCAGTTAACCCCCTAAATTGCAGCTCATTCCCAGTAACTCAAGTCATTAAATTCTGGCACCACCAGTAATGGGCTATTTCAGTTGGGCCTACTTTCCCTTCCTTCAAAATCACAGTGGTGGGAGGACCATATGGGTCTGTGAAGTGAGGCTGTCGCACCAGAAGAAGCAGGAGGGTGTTAACAAATAGGCAGTCACTTTACGCTGAGTTCACCTTGTCTCTGATTTTCTTTCACCTACACAGGCACACACACCTGCACACATGTTTCTTTCAGGCTTCAAAATAGAAGTCACATTGCAGCTGTCTCCAAGCAGTAGTTACACTTTTTCAGCAGATGTGCCACACTAAAAAAATGTCATTTCTGATTTGGTTAAACAAAAGAGTCAAACATGCTACAGAAGATTAGGTTTGACTTGATCTTTGGGGATTTGCTGAGTGAAGGTAAAGGAGAGTTTTTAATCAGTCAGTGACTTTTGTGGGCCTGAGCGCTGCTTTTCAGCAGTTCTGTTAATTGTTTTGTGTATTCGTGGTCCTTTTTCTTTGTAAAGCTTGTTAAAGTTGTAAAGTAATGCAGCAAATACCCTGTATTTGTGCTTGATTAGTAGAACTAAACAACCATATGTTTGTGAGTGGTCCTTTGGCTACTTGCCATGTCCAAATTATTGAGAACAACCGATGTTTTGCAGGCAACCCGTTAGCCCTTTCTTACTACATGCCCTAGATTAATTGGATCATTTGAGTCAGAAAGAATTCCACTGTGTGATTTAACAAATATGGGAAAAATACTTTTAAATATAATAAAGGCCAAGTCCCTCTTGCCTTACTTATGGGGAGAGAACTATTGACTTCAAGGCAAGCAAGATTAGGCCCTAAATATTAATGTGAGCTGGAGTTACTCAACAGGAAACAGAGGAGGAAACAAAGGAAAACAAGAGATGGGGGGAAAAAAAAAACCCAGCCAGATTCTCCTTTCCATAACATCCATGTTGCCCCATTGAGTTCAGAGAGAAGAGCTGGATTTGATCCAAAAATCACTTCTCTGTGGTACAGACGTTCTGTGTAATGCATCCATCCTCCTTGTCCATTTTAAGTAAAGAACTGACATCTGTCACGTTCTGCTAATGGATGAGCAGTGACACACTTACATGGAAACACAGCTGGCACATAGAGTTTAATTGTGGCTTAAATGTGTGGTCTGGAGTCACCTAACAGTGCAACTATGGATTGCCTGTAGCTGAAAACAAACAGCATAAGCAAACTTGAAAACTGGGTATGTTTCCTCATAGAGAGAGTTAGACTTTGATCCAGATGCCTTGAGCCAGTCAGATCTGCCTTTTAGTTCTTTATGAAGGAAAATAGGCCAGGCCACCAGCTCTCAGAGCAATATAGATCTGCAAGAAGTCCTGAAGCCTATGTGATTTCAGAGCCTCAACAACAATCTATTTGTTCTGATTTCACAGGGCTTCCAGCTACATTTTCAGAAGAGAAAATTTAGTTGATTCCTTGGCCCAGCGAAAGAGAGAAACCACTGCATTAGTATTTATATTTTCCTTATTGGCTGTCTTAACTTTTCCATTAAAATGAACCCTGAATATGGAAAATGTGGAAAAATTTACATCATCTACATCTATTTAGTTTAATCCCTGAATTATTTAAGTGTTAGCAATAGTAAGGCAATCCTTGATATCTCTGAATTCAGGCATCTCCTGTGAAGCCTATCATAGTGTTTCATGTGGGAATGAGGACTTTTCATATTCTAAAAGGAATAATATCTGCCCTCACTGAAGCACATACAATCTGCTTTATCCCATCTAGCAACCTTTCATTTATGAATACAGAAAGATTAGTAGTGTTCCAGGACTAGAAATGCACTTTAGACCATAAAAGCTATAACAAAGTAGTATTTTGTTGTCAAACTTATTTATTAACTTTCAGGGTCTGATTTTAAGACAGAAATTGTGCTTGTGGGCTCCACTCTGAATTTATGAATGAAATATTACATATTGTCCCTTGTCTAGCTATATGTGTGCATGTGTGCTCTTGCAACGTTGTACAACGGGGTAGAGGAAGTATCAGTATATACATTTTGCAAGTGGGGAAACTGAGACAAAGTGCGCTTAAATCATTTAGCCAACATTGCACTGACAGAGCTAAGAATTGAACTCAGATGTGCTGAGCAGAACTGGTCAAGAGGGGGGTTTTTTGGCCTAATTTTTGTGGTTAGCAAATGTGAGTAAGTTTGTCTCTTTTAAGCTTTCCTGGGGAACATTTCTCATGGCCAGACTCTGAGACGTGTTCATCCTGATTCAGAGGAGGGACTTGAGTCTCCCGCATCCCAGGTGAGCATAGACCCCTAGCACTTCTCGCTAGTTTGGGATGGACTTCTCTGTCTCTCTCCTGGTGGCCTGTTCCATTTTTTCTAAATAATTAAAGGTTCACTGGGCCAGAGAGAGACTGACCTTGTAGTCCCCCAGAATGGGGATGATGCAAAGACTTAAACCTGATTTTTCCATATCCGAAGAGACTTCCCTGACCACTGACTTGCTCAGGAGTGGAGGGGGTTAGTATCCATTTTCAAGTAAAATATTGAAAAGTTTCAATTTCAATCCACTGTCAAATAAAATAACATTTTGATATCTCAAAAATGTCCACCCCATTTTCCACTCAATCATTGCCTACTCCCCTCTCTCCATGAATCCCGCTCCAAAAGCTTTCACCAAACAACCATTCTTCCTCCCCACAGCAGCTTGAAAATGTGAGCCATTTTGGGTATCCGTGCTAGGCAAAAGTTTATAACCTCTGAATGAATCCACTTGAGTGTTTATAAGTCAAGTGTCTTATCTCCCTAAAGCCTCACTCCCCAGTGATACAGGACACAATCCTGCTGTGGCAGAAGTTTTTAAAGCATACATGGAGTAGCTTAAGTAGTAGTATTGGAGGCAGTAATTTCAGATGTGATGATACAGTGTGATATGAAGGTAACTGGAGGGTATGTATAATCACTGTACAATAAAGTACCATTGCTTCATGTCTGTGAAGGTTATTTTTCAGACTGAATAGAGCAGTAACATGAGTCACTGGGTGTTTTAGTTACCTCTCCCACCACATCACAAAGGAAATGGCCTTAAAAAAAGTGATTTTTCTTTGTTTGTTCTTGAGATGAATGGAAACAATAAGAGACCTGGAGGTCTCATCTCTCCTTCAGTCTTAAGTGTGTATCCTGAGCTGATCAAAAGCATTTAATGTGTACAGCAAATTGAGAGACAAGTTGGGAAAAAAGAAAAGGTCAAGGATATGAACACATATCTACAACAGTAACTGGTTAAAATAAGTGTGGAGATCTTAAAGAGCCAGTTCAAGCAAAACATTTGAAGGCCTTCTTGTAGCCTTTATATTTATCATAAGAAAAGCAGTTCTAACTAGGAGTTCTGGGTTTATATGAAGAATGAAAAAGTTAGATGCCTTGTTCTGGAGACAGATGGAATCCATGGAAATCCAATAATTTTGGGCACTAAAAGGAAGACTTAGACCAAGAGGTCTCAAACACGTGGCCCGTGGGCTGCATGCAGCCCCTAAAGCTATTGCCTGTGGCCCACAGTGACACCATCATTATTGATATTTGCAATATCGTTGTATGAAAAGGTTTCAGTGGTGGTGCCCTCAGGCTAATATACTAGTCCTCATGTGGCCCTGTACTAGTGCTCACGCGGTCCTCATGGTAATTTGAGTTTGAGACCTCTGACTTACGCTATTTAAAGATACAATGGTGGTGAAACAGATCTTTTCCAACTCTGGATTCCATGGGCCTAACTTATCAAAGTGGGACCATGAATTATATTGGTTGGTCAGTCTGATATCCTTGTACTCCAAAGGGTGTCACTGCCAGAGAGAGAAGATGTTTTTGCTGCTGATACCATTCTTTTGGGTTAAACAACTCTAGTTAACAGAGCTTACTCTGGAGTCATACCATCTGAGACTGCTATTGAGATGTACTGTAAAAGTACAAAACATAGATGTCTTTCAGTACCCTTTACAGGCCATCACCCACTTTTCAGGGAGCATGGGATATTTCTGTCCCATTCTGTGACATTAGGGGGTGAGGATGTGCAACAAATTTATCAAAATTTCTCCCCCCTCCTGAATTTATGCTACCCAGCAGTGAAGTTGACTCTGTGCCAAATCTGGTCCTATGATGTAAGAACTTCTAAATCCCAAGGATAGAGCAGATTACCCTGAATCATGTCTAGGTTCACATGCCTGTTCCAGTGTTGTGGCTCATAAAAGGTGCATGTACTAAGGACAAAATGTTAGTGCAGATGTGCTGTATGACCTTCACCAATGTATTTATATCAGGGTAGAGAGGACCTGGTTCACATATTTGGCACTTCTTTCTCGCAAACTGTATCTTGAAGCATTTTTCAGAAAAAACAACCTGTGGCTAGGCCTTTGATCATTCACAGTCTCATCCTTTTGTAACACAAATGAACACCGGTATAGGTTTTTGTTCCTGTCTCATGGCTGGTCTGTCTGAGTAATCTGAGTCTGCTACTGCTCCCACCAAATAGATGGAGTCCTTTCACTCTAGCTCACCCTGTGGGATCAAAAGTTTGCCAACTTCAGTCTCCCCTTTCAACCTACCAGTAAGGTAACAACACTTTGAGTGCTACTGATAAACAGGCAGACTCATTTGAGAGGCTTCGGCAGAGAAGACCTTTGGAAACTGGCTTGTTTCAGGCTACACAACGCTTTTTGCATGTAACATTTTTCCTTTAATTATTATGGCGCTTTAAAGAATGTTGGTTAGGAGCCCAATTTTGCATCTTCTGCATGTGCGTATCTTCCATTGAAATTACATCTATGAAAGGTTGGCAAGATCCAACAGTCATGAGTGAGATTGTAACGGGTGAGTAGCTGTTTATTAAGTATGAAAAGGGAGATAATCTTATGTTTCCTCGATCAGTCTGAGTGATGTCTGGCTGCATTCCACTATATTAAAAGAGGGCTCATTTTTACTGAACGGCTTGTTCAGTTATGCTCCACATTAGGGGAGCTCATAGAATAATAGCACATTTGACTATAAGCGACATCTGAAATTGTATAGTAATGTTTGCTTTTCTCAGCAGACCAGCTGTTCCAAAAAGGCTCTATTCCTTTTCTTGTACCATGGGACTTTAAGGAGTTACTGTCTGTGAGGTGCTTCGAAGTATAACCTGGATGATATTAAAGCTTAATAAATATATAGTTTCCATTTTCTTTACCCCTGACATAATATTCTTTTTAGATTTCCTTTGCCTAACTTTTAGTATGCCTATCAGCACTGAAGTGGCCTCTAGCTGCTCCCATAACAAGGGAATTTGTTCTCCTAATTCTAGCCACATGGTGTCTCAGGCATCAATTCATCACTTAAATTTGTCATAAATGCATTAAATAGAACATTGAAATTGTTCTTGTCAAATAATCTCCAAGAAGTATGGAGCCAGACTCTGCTACATTCAGAGGATTCTGCTCTGACATTTTGCACTGTCAAAATAAAGCAGACATTTTTCCCCCTTTAAAAACTCTTTAAGCTATTAAATCACATTATCATTTATACATATTTTTATCTGCTGTATTTGCATGGCACTAGTTGTGGATCTGTCAGTGTTTTTACTATAAACCTCTATTTCCAGGGATTTAGACAGTAACTCAGCCTTAATAATTTGCTCCAGGCTAAAACTTAAAATGCAAAGTCTCAGCCTGAGATACTATTTCTTTTTTCTCCATTTTGAAAGGCAAATCATTTTGCCCACTCCGAAGCATGGGGTGCATGAGCCAGACCAAAAAATAATCTCATCATCCTCTTTTGCATTCATTTAATTCACAGACAATTGCAATTAAGTAAGGCCTGGAAGTCACCAGGAGCTCAGGATTTCTCCAGCTCTTTGTGCTGCTGTGTCAGGAGTAGGAGAGGGGCCTGGGTAGGTGTCACCTGCAAGTAAGGTCCATTGATCAGCTGAGGGGTTTACACTCTGATGTCCGTATAATCCAGGGCAGTGAAGGAGCTGTCAGTTCTTGCCTATCTCACCCCAGCTGATTGAGTCTTCAGGGGCAGGAAAAGGATGTAATTTCACAATCATGCAAACAGTTCCTGGAGGCCAGAGCTTCTGGTATCTTTAAGGAACCTGAGACTGTAAAGCCTCTGCTTTCACTGGGAGTGGAGAGCTTGTTCTGGCTGTGCACCTCTTATGTCCAAGCACTACAGGAGAAGTGAGAAAGCAGAGGAATTGGTGGCCGTCACACCACAGCACTGCTGTGGGAGCTGCTGCTCCTCAGTTTTTCCTATCTGGAGGACAAAGGGCCAGTCTCACTGGGAATTTCAATAGGGCCTGGGCATTTTACCAGCGTCTTCTATCATGATGACTCAGAAATTTGCCTGCAACATTGGTCACTGCACAGAAGCCAAAATAATCTGCACCTGGTTCTTGGGAAAAACACAGGGAATGAGGTTCAGTGCTGGCTTTGGCCAGTGGAGGAAGCTGCTGTGACTCACGCGGGAAGTAGCTGTGTAGGGTAAGAAAATACAGCCAGGCATATAATGACCTGAAAATCTATAAACTACTAGACATTTGATTTTAGCACAGTTCAGCAAGAACCTGCAGTTGTATCAGAAAGGCAGGTCTGTGTGGAAGGTGCTACTTTTCAACAGATGGAGGAGGAATCGTATTATAGCTTGTCTCACTCATTGGCTGGAACCCTGAAAGAGAAAATGATTTTCTTGGTTGCTGTTTTTTCCAACTTTTTCTGGCTCCTCGTCCTCGAATCCTAGTGCTGGTTCAAAGAAAGCAAGGGAGGAGAGGTTTTCCTGTCCCTCGTGGGAGCCAGGTGTAAATCACAAAAGGGGCTCACAGTCAGCTACCATGGTAACTCAATATTGCCAATTCCAACCATGCAAAAATCATCACTCAGGCCCAAAAAACCAAACAAGATAAAACAAAATAAAACCCCACTATTTTGGGGGTTGTCATTTGATTTCATGAGTCTGAGACTTTAAGCTACACTCAGGTCACTTGACTTGGGTCAAGTTTTCTCTGCCGCCAGGAGGGCTAGACACCAGCTTTTTTTCTTTTTAAGTGAAAGCGGAGGTTCAAACCTAATCACAACTTTCCAGGAGCTGGGGCTTAAAGAAAAACGAGAAAAATATCACTAAACCCTCCATGAAATCCTGAGAGCTGGCAGCTTTGGTGACTCCCTCTCATTTCCCACTCCTCCAAGTAAGTTCCATAGAAACAATGATCCAGAGTCTGATGTAACACCAGAGGAATCATCTTAAGGACAAATAAGTTGATTAGAAAAGAGAGAGCTTCTGTTTGCCCAGCTCTTTCTGGTAATCAGCAATAATGAAAATACAAATTGAGAAAGTGCTTGATAATTACCCGTTTTTTTTGTATGCAAAATGTTAAAGTCTGCATGAGCGAAGCATCAGGTCTTCAAAACAAGAAAAGGTTGTTCCCTTAAACTGTTTGCCACAGGCAGCTATTGTTTAGAAGGAGCCATTTATTCTTTATCTGTTCCAAATTAATTATTTAAAATGGTATTTAACTGATCCTGAAATACAGAAGTTTCTGGAAACGAAGTTGTTTTCTGCTTCAACAAAACCGTTTCTTCTGTGAAATTTAAAAATGGGAAGGAAGGTAATGAAATTTCTGTGAGAAATAAGGAAATAAAATTAGAATTGACCTTGCTGCTATGAGGACTTCTCTGAGCTCTTGAGGGGGCAAAAAATCAAACATGTTAACCTCGTTCGCTTGTTTCAACTGCCTGCAGAAGGCCTCTTGGCGCACATCACTTCTAATCGTATTTCTATTTCTTCTTGTACATATTACATTAACCTCAGTTTGCATTTTGCTTGTTTTTAATTTAAAAAAATGTTCAAGGGATTGAACCCTTCATTTGCCAGCCTGTAGTGATTTGGATCATAATCGTCTCCAAAGAATGATTTGGTTGGAGGGTAGGTCAAATAGCTTCCAGGTTAAACTTGAAATTGTTTTGGAAATGTACCACAGGCATTTATACTGTGACAATACAGCTTGCTAGCAATCTATGGGTAAGCAGAAGAGAGTAAGACAATAGATCTCTGAATTCTGGGGCAACGTACCTGCAGCACTTGGTATGAATTCACTTCCAGGGTAACGTGTGATATAGCACCACATCCTGTGATATGCCATGCTGGGTGACATTGTGGCATATGAGAGTAGGGATATCCTCACAGCGTTGAGCCTTTCTGGGGAATCTCCAGTCCCAGTCCCTCATTTGAGAAAGTACAGATCTGAATCTATACTTCATGGCTTGGGTGCTAGCCGAAACATCTCTCTCTTGCACAGGAATGTTCTTTAGGAGAATGAAACTGAGCAGCTGTTTGGGAAGTTGATGAGCGTGCTGTAAATTCTGGAGGCATCACTTATTTTTCCTTTCATCTTGTCTCTGTAGTTAATGCTGATATTGAATGCCATCATTCTTCAGTTCTTTTGCATCATTTACTTTAGGTAAAAAGATAAAGTATTTGAAAGATGGCCTAGAATTTAGTAACTATTGAATGTTGTCGGACTGCTTGATGCTGCACAACACAAGAGGAGGAAGTGCACCTTTCTCGGGATGATTAATCTATTGAAGACTAGAAAAGAGCATAAACATATGGCAGGGAATGGTGATCAGACAAAAAGATGTAAATTTGAGAGCACCAAGGGCCATAATTCATCTTCCATGCCAGTAAGTGCAAAAGGATATGTGAAGCACAAAAGTATTAGAGATGTGTCCAAACCTGGACATGGATTCTGCTTTGATTCTTAGCTGGACTAAAAGCCAGCTCTAAATTCCACCCAATGGTATGGTTTATAATCTTTTTAGGGCACAGGCTGGCCTTTTGTTCAGTGTTTGTACAATGCCTAGTACAGTGGGATGCTGGACCACAGGACTTCTGGGCTGTGTTCACACACGGGGTTATTTCGATACGGTTGTTTCGAAACAACTTGTATCGAAATAACACCTTATTTTGAAATAACTTAATTCAAATTAACAGTTTAATTCGAATTAAGGAAAAAAGCTCAAAGCGAAATAGCAGGTTCAGGCAACAGTTATTTCGAAACAAGTCACCGTTGTTTCAAAAGAACATGTTCACACGGCGTTGTTTCAAAACAACGTTGTTTCGTCCCCACGTGGGGTTTAACTTGTTTCGAAACAACCGTGTGTCTTGTGAACAGGGTATTTCTTATTTCGAAACAACCTCTGTTGTTTCGAAATAAGAGGGCTGTGTGAACACAGCCCTAGGTGTTACAATAATGTGAATAAGCACTGATAAAACCAGCACACGTGTGCCATTTGGAGCCTGGAGATTAATCTGTAGCATGTTCTCCACCAACATATTACAGGCTGCTGGAAGAAGCAGGAAACATGGTGACTTAGGCACAAGGAACAAAGGATAACAGTGCAGATATGCAAGCAAGGAGTCCTATGGCACTTAACGACTAACAAATTTATTTATCACATGAGCTTTTGTGGGAGAAAATCCCACTTTGTCACATGCTTTGAAGATGGGGGAACTTACAGAATGGGAATGAGTGCCACAGGGCTCCTTGCTTGTTTTGCTGAACTAGACTAACATGGCTACCTCTTTGGAACAGGGCTGATATGCTGCAGGATTTACTTGTGGGCTACGTCCTCTGTCCTGCAAGGAAATTTGTCCAGGTAAACCCTACTGTTGTCCATTCTCATAATTTTTTGCAAGCATTATGATAGTTGTCATTTTTTTCTTAAAGCTCCTGCACTCACTTGAATATGAGGGACTCAGCATTCATTTTTTTAAAAAGTAAGTTTCCTACTGCTAACAATTGCTTGAAAACATAACCTGAGTGCATCCTCACAGCTCAGAAAACAGAAGGTAATTAAAACAAGACTCAGAATTTGGTTTTTTCCCCACAATTTTGAAGCCAATCTCATGATTTTGAGGGGCTTGACTCACATCGTTTGAAAACTTGGGGGTCCCCTGCACAAACCAGACATGAGATCACAAGCAAATAGAAGACTCTTTCTTGAGCTCAAATGAGAGAGCTGTTTGGGTGGAAGGGGGTGTGAAGGACCTGGGCTCTAGTACAGCATTCTAAGTGTGTGCGTGTGTGAGGTTCATGAGAAGATTTGTTTATCAAGCCCACATGAATTGAATACACAGGCCATTACACCGCAATGAGCCACATGTGGAAGAGGACATCATTTTTAGCATGTACAAATTGGAGGGGGCATATAATGATTTCACCGGCTCTTTTATCCCAGTTAATTCCAACAGTCTTCCCTGCCTCTTCCCACAGCCACCATTTCATCCTGAGGATAGGAAAATCTGGCTTAATTCCCAGAATCAATGGGGATTAGCAGATCTGAACCCATTATTTTCAGAACTGCTGCTTTCTAATTGGACCCAGGCAGAGCTATAGAAAGACATGATCTGGTTCATAAAAAAAGCATACATTTTTAAAAAGAATTAAATCCAATTCAAACTCTAAAAAGATTGAATTAAACAGAGAAGACAACAAAGAACCAATGGTGGGAATTCTTTAGCACATCAATCTTAGTCTAGGGTGAGACATTGGATTATATTAAATTTGTGATGGAGAACACAATGTTTTTTCTGCTGCATATGCTATGAAAACTATCTTCTCTATTTATTTCCTTCTGCATCGTCAATGGGACGTTAAGAAATAAAAAATTTTGATCTAGGAAAAATAGCCAAACCAGCCCTACTTCATGTGCTATTTAGAGAGTAATTATACACTGAGCTTTCTGTAGTGTGTGCCCGGATAGAAAGCTGAGTCTTGGAAGTCTTTAAATGAGAGGTGCAAGGTCTTAAAATATGATGGCCAAAAATTACCCTTGTGAACTGACATTTAGATGGCTAAATGACACCTGATTTTTGCAACTGTTAAACACCCAAAAGCTGCTTTCAAGACCAGGAATTTTACACTTCCTTTAAGGATGGGAAAACTGAGAGCCTGAAGGTGGTGACGTGGTGTTTTAGCGTACTTCTATCCATTTTACATTACATTTTGATTAGCTACTCAATTTTTGACATCAAAAGCTTTGTTTCCCAAGATGTTTGTTCCAGAGAATCCATGTCTTTCCATTTAGAATGAGAAGCATTAAGCCCACACTTCATTGCTCACATTGGCTCTTAATTATAGAAAAGGCACCACCAATATCAGGCTGTTGAGCAATGCTTTCTATGCCATTCAGCAATTGCTAATAAGTAAAGAATTCAGTGTTCAGGTTACTGATTGTTTCACCCATGTTCCTCATAAACTGCTAACCAATATTCTTCTGAAAAGATAATGTAAAATGAAATCAAATAATGACTTAATGCATTTACATTAAAGTTTTTAGTAGGAGACCTGCCTTTTTTTCTCCCCCTTTAAATTCTGCTATGTGGCTTTCCATCCCTAGAGGTCTTTGGTAATTTAAAGAGGCAATTGCTTCTTGAGCTTGTCCTGTGAAATTAGAGAAATAGAGCTATAGACTCTATTGCTGAAACTCCAGGGAACTGGATGCAATTCAAGAAAGACTTATTCAGGGTAACATCAATATTTGTCCCATTAAAAAGCACACTATAAAAATCAGTAACATTGTTGAGAATATTGCAAGGGTCCTTCTGGGCTAATTCCTCATTATAAAACTCAGCCTCTTGCTGACCGGCAAATCTGTACATGAAACAGTCACATAAACTGGGTAATGTACATGGCAAATTCTCTTCCAGTCTTTTGCTCGTGCTTCACAGATGACAGCATATAATATTGAAGCCATTTTTAAATGTGGTAAAGACAGCAAACTATACCCTTGCTCTACTCCAGATTGCAAATTCAGCTTAAAAGTATTTCTTTTTGAACCTGAGCTATTCTTTTCATTTCTTCCTTCACAAGGAAGAGTAATCACTGTATAAGAACTCAACAGATCTGAAATCCTCTCTCGGGAATGCTGTTTACCTGTCTCTTTAAAGGGATTGGATATTTGTATGGATGTCAAGAATATCCAGAGTTGTCATAATTAATGACCTTAATAGTTCTGGAAGGGTTATTAAACCTTGTGCTTTAGAGTTTATGACCAATTCTGTTACACGGGGTGGGGACAGATTATCTCACCTCTGCTTACTGAGGGGTTCTTGCATCTGTCTCTGAAGCAGCTCAAACTAGGCGGGATACTAAGCTACAAAGACCTGGTCTGATCCAGGATGGTAATGTCTATGTTTCTATACCAGTGGTTCTCAATCTCTGTGTCCCCACACAGTGGTAAGAGTGTCGCAGGGAAATGGCTGGATTTGGCTGTGGGTGTGGCAGGTGGACCTGGTGTGTCCTATGGGTAATGATATGCCTCCAAGTGTGTTGTGACCTGTTCTGTAGAACCCTACAATAATCTTGTAGAGGCACTTGACCTATAGCATGCTGATTTTTCCAGACTGCCCATCATGTAAAAAGGCACGAGAATGTAAATAGTGAGAAGAAATTTTCATTTAGAGCAATCAAGGTTTCATGCATAATGCTGTACTATATTTGCATTTCATATTTATCAAGATGTATTATCTGCACGTGCATACAGCTATTTCATAAATCAATGAGTCACATGTTCATGCAGTCATCTCATATGCATTGTTCAGCAAATGGATGTATGCAACAGCACTTCTGTTTCTGCTCTTGACCCTCGGGTCTCACTGAATGAAAGTTTGGCTCTATATTCTGGAGATTTGAGACTTAAAACCGAACTAATTGGAAACTAAGGCCCTAATCCTTCCTTTGGGGCACAGAGGATGCAGGTTTGAGCTCTCAACATAAGTACTACATTTTTTTAAAATAAAAATCTTTTTACTTTATAAATGTACCTTACAGATCAATAGTAGCCTATTGTCAACTGCTCTTGCTCTTAATACAATACAGATGGTCAGCTGTAAAAGGAAGAGCAGATTTTCTTTTCCCCTTTTTAACTAACTTTCCTAAGAAATTCTCCCAGGAGGAATAGAAATCCTTTCTTCAGACAAAAATGGTTGCACATATGTGCTATCTCTTCTTTTGTAGCCAAACTTTTTCTTTCCAAGTGGGGCCAGAAACCCTGTGGCTTTCTCCTCCTCCCTTTAGTGCCTTGGCACAGGAACACAGTTTCTGAGTTTGTGTAAGATCTGTTGCAATCTGTGCACATGTCTCAGAGTACCGGATGGGAATTTTAAGTGTTTTTGTCAGTCAGTATAAATATATGATTTGCGTCTCATTGGGAAAACATCCATGTCGACTTACATATGTAGATGTAATTCATGTGTGTGTGTAGACTGTTCTATTAAATGATCTAATGCCCTCTTTTCTACTCTGGCAAATTTTCAGTTATATAGTCTTATGAATATATAATAGAACAAGACTACACCGAATTTAATTGTCAATTTAAAGGTAGTAACTATATGCAGGAATTTGTATCCACCGCTTCCAGCTACTGAGCAGGAATAAACTGTAACCATTAGTGCAGGCGATTTCACGGTACATTGAAAGTAATGGAGTCAGAAAGATATGGAGGAAGAATTTAGAATAAGTTAAAACAATCCTTTCTTCTCTCATCCCCCACCCAGCACGTTTACTTCATATAACACATGTTATTTAAAGAGGAAAAAGAAAAGACGCACCATTTATTGTTTACTGCCATAAAAGAAAAGAGTGAGGTTTGATCATAAAATTCACTTCTGCATCAAGAAACCTGACAGAAGAAATCAATAAAAAAAAGGAATTGCTTGTCTTGTTTTTTTTTTTTTCCAAAATAATACTCAGAGAAAATATGATAACACATCTTGAAGGTAGGTCAGGAAGGGCAAGTTTAACCGAACAGAGGCATAGCATGAACAAAAGTGCGTGACTAATCCATATATTCCTTTATTGTCTGGACACCATCTTCCCTACTCTGTTGGATCAGATACAAGCAAAACAGATTTTAAGATTACATTTTGTTTACCCAGCTATCTCAACAGCAGGTGTTTATCACCATTATGTTAGTAAGGTTTCATTGGGCTGCAGAAATGCTAGAGGTTAGAAATGCTTATTTCTATTCTCATGCTCTCGTACTCCTATCCTTGTGCTTTGTGTTCATGTACTCTATTTTGCAAAACCAACTTCATCAACTTCTACAAATCTGGGGCACTGGCCAGCAATTTCCAACCTTCCATAGCACAGAAGACTGCAGATGTCTGCTGTACTGTTCTGGACTATATTATTTTTCCTTCAGATGGGAGCATGCCTTCTATGGGAAGTCAAAAGGGATGAGGAGCATATGAAACAATGCTTCCACCACCTAGGGCACCAATCAGCATATGGCTTGGGGCTGATAGAGTGTAGTGACGATTAGAGTCTGAGAGAGCAGTCATTAGGTTGAGTCTGAGGATGTGGGATTTGAAGGGGAAGGGAACGGTGAAGATTTTGAGGGTGTCAGGAGCTGAATTCAGGAGCTTTAACATCAATACAAATTCCTGAGGCTGTTTTAGGTTAAGATGACTTTGGGAAGGAGGGGATCAACAGCTAAGAACTACTCAGGTGATGTAGAGGGAGGAAGATATGAACAGAAGAGGGAGTAGAAAAGGAATAGAAAGCTACAGGATGAGGAACAAATTCAAACAACATACATGTCATACACGCATATTCACACAGGTGTGTGCTCACATGCGCGCACACACAACCACACTTCTATCTTGTCACTGTATCAGAGACTCTTTAAATAAAACAGCATAATGTAAACCCATTTCACTTTGTTCAGCAAAGCATTTAATCATGTGCACAACTTTAAGCACATGAGTAGCCACCCTGAAATCAATATTTCTTCACGTCTGTATTGAAGTCAATGAGTTAATTTATCTCCTTGAATCTAAGCATGTGCTTACGTGCTTTGCTGAAGTGGCCTTTAAACAGATTGTTGGCCTTACATAGCTCCCATGCTCAGGGAATTCAACCTCAAGATGTTGTATATATGTTGTTGCACAGCCACGTATGCCACAACCAATTTGTAGAAATAATCTCCAGGATCAGACTAAATACAGTGATGTAAACACTAGTTTTTTGGGTGCACTAGGCAGGGAATGAGTTTCAGTGCTGGAAGGAAGGTATGATTAATAGTAAACAATAGAAATCTTAGGGCCTCATCTTCAGAGAGGCTAAGGACCTAAATTTCTTGTTGATTTCAGTGAAAGCTGAAATTGCACAGCTGATAACTGGACGCTTGTAATATTAAAATAGGTATGACAAGAAATGGTTTCTTTAATATCATGCCTAGATATTTCAAGGCACATTTGAAAACATTCCATGTGTCCTGTCCCTGCCAAATAAGGGGTGAAAAGCACTAAGTCAAATGAAATGATAATGTTCCCTTGTGAGTGAATAGCCCATGTGGAGAATGGGTGATATTAGTAGGCTAGACATAGAAGTGTTTGTTTAATTTGATTCCTGTATAAGGAATGCGTTTGGAAGCTGCAGTAGGGAGCTATCTCTGTATGCTAACTGAAATGCTATGAAGGATTATAAAAGATATCTTTGAAGTTGGAATTGAGTACTATGTTGTATTCTGGTCAGACCCTTCAAACAAGATGTAAATAATAATCAACAAAGACAATATCCAATTGCATTGAAGAAAATGTTGATGAAATTCAAAGAAGCCCCTGAAAAGTTGCAAGCTGTGTTCTCTCACAATTTTGTGCTGCAGGTACTAATTGAAGGAAGATGGGAGATCAGCAGTCACTTCCAGGCTAACATAACTGCAGCTATTTTGGTAACTGTTAACCTCATCATAACACAGTCTTTGGCTGTTAACAAATTTAGTCTGGAAATTTGAAGACAGTTGCTAACCATCAGAGGGATGAGGTTCTGGAGCAGCCTCTCTGTAGTAGTTGTGGGGGCAAATGACTTGATTCATTTTGAGAGAAAGCTAGACAGATGTATTTGTTCAGCTGTATATTGGAGTTGCTTGTTGTTGGCAGGGCAGGGCAGGGCTCAACTGTGGGGCTGACCTTTAGTCTATCTCTTATGTTCCCAAAGATTATGCTTCAGAGTTGTAGCCAGTCACCAACACGGGGTCAGGAAGAGGGAGTTTTTCCCTCAGCATACTCAGGGAGAGACTTTTATCTCCTTCTTCTAAAGTGGTAAGGTTGGCCACTCTTGAGGACAAGATCTGGGTGGGATGAGCCAGGGCTTTGAGGTGGCACTGAACAATCTCTGTCTCTCGGTGTTTGGCTGATCCCTATGTGTAGGTCAGGAAGGAATTTTCCCCCCCGTCAAATTGTTAGTGACTTCAAGGGGTTTCCACCTTCCTCTGCAGTGCATGAGAGCAGCTTTCTTGCCTGTGTTACGTGGATATATCTCATTTAGTCATTTCTCTGCCTCTGCAGGAGCCTCGTGCACTTCAGTTCCTCCTATTCTCTTCTGTGACACGTAATAATCTAGTCTCCCGTGGGTCTCATTTACTTAGGTCTAATTTCCAGAGCTGGCTTTAGTGCATGGGGGGCTTCCTTGGTGGCCTTTTATATAGATGAGTTCAGATTAGAAGATCTAATGGTCCTTCTGGTGTTAATTCTGTGACCTTATTGTCACCTAAAAAGGAGGAGATTAGATTTCCTTTGGAGAACCTTGTACGGCGTAGTCCTGTCATCGCTGTAATTCTGTTAGTGGAAAGAGTTGCACACGAAAATGCCCAAAGAGTCGTCTTTTGACATGCTTTGCTGGCTCATTGTTTGAATTTGGTGGAGACCTGTAGGTATAAAGCAGCATCGAGGGATTCACCCCACCCCCCATCCCTTTTTGTAGAGCTGCTGTGTATTTTCTGTTCAACTTCTGTGGTTCGTACCAGTGCAGAAAGAGAAACATCCTAAGGAACAAGCTGTGAAATGTAAAAGTACTCTTGTTCCATGTTGAGCATTCTAATCCACTGCCTTTGTGTCACTACAGATTCCATTATCCTTTCTCAAGAAACAATTGCTTCCTTTTCCAAGCACAGATGTATCTGTGCAAGCCCAGGGCTCTTTGCAGAGCGTGAAGTTTGAAGTTTAACTTGGACCTGGGGATATTTGAGAAGTTGTGAAAGAAAACTTATTGGCTTTTCCTATATTAAGTTTATGTAATGATTTTTACAGAGCATGAAGATTCATCTCTTAGAGATGGCAGCATAGAAGCAGCACGGGTCAGATGGCAAAGGTACTTGATAATAAGGATAAAGTTAACGTAGCAGTAGACAGATTCAGTTACCCATGACAGCACCTAACAGTTGGTTTCTTCAGTGTTCCTTCAATACGGAGGGCTCTGGCCTGATTCTGCAGACTGCTAATTTTCCTATGTAGCTATTTCACAGGTAAAGCTTTTTAATCTGTTGCCTGCACCTTCAAATCTCTAAAACCATTGCTGCTGGCACATCTCTTGCATTCAGTTCAGTGCAGACAATCAGAAGAGACACACATGTGCTGTATTCTCCACAAAGACTTCACTTTATTTTGTTGTGTCTCTTACTTGGTCTAAATTAATCTCATTTCAAATTTTCCCTTTATATGGCAAAAAATACCCTCCTTGGGACCTATGTTCCCTCTAAGCTGTGCGCGCGTGCGTACGCACACAGGTTGTGAAACCTGCGCACACAACAAAATAAAGCACGCACAAAAAAAAATCCAAAAGTGCAAATATTTTTATGCTACATTAAGAAAGCTGTTTCAAGTAGCATGTGTCAAATAAGGTTTTGTAATTTATACTATCATTTCCATCACCACATCAAAATAAAGTTAATCTATTAGTTGCATCATACACACTTGCTTCGTTGAGCTCACAAGTTTGACCACACTTGCTGGAGTGAGCACAAATTTGCACACCAGTTCCAAAAATCTGCACAAATTAAATTTTTTGTGCACACAGCCTACAAAAAATTAGAGGGAACATTGGGACTCACAAGAGCAGGGTTCAGGTTCATAGTCTGCCACATACTTCCTCAATGATTTTGAGCAATTCACTTAATCTGTGTGCCTCAGGTCCTCATCTGTCAAAAGGGAACAACACCTTGGTTTACTGAAGTGCTTGGACCTGGACCCTAATCTGCCATATCCCACTTCAGAGTTTTTAATGAGAAGTCTGTCTTTTCTTTTAGCAGAGAGGTGCAAACACTTCTAATAGAGTCTTGAGGTGACATCAAGAACTCAAAGCTAATGACAATGTTCTATAACAGTGTTAAAGAGACTTTTTGTGCCTCTGGGAGGATTAGGATCCGTGCTGAGGCATGGAAGCCTGTTGGGCTTTAATTACTCAGAGATGGCAAAGCTTTCTGTCTGTGCTTCTATGACTTACCATGTTTTTAAAACTGACATATCAGTCACAAACAGTGAGTCATGTCATTAATGTAAGTATCTTACTATAAAAAGTTTTGAAATATTTGCAATGAGCTTTGATGGAATTCCACAGAAACACACCACTTGTCCTAGCATTAGCTGAAACAGTCAGTAATTGACACAGATAGTTTAATTAAACCCAAAAAGAAAGGATTCAGACAGTCTTAGATTTTATTGAGCTACTGAAAAATAGGCAAAGTCATTCTCAGAGCGATGAGAGAAATACTCAAGTGAAGTGGCTGGTGGTGGTGGCGGTTGTGCAATGTAAGTGGTTGTCATGCATTCTTCTGTCCTGTCTAAACTAGCAGTGGTTTGTATCACAGACTCATTTCTTTATTCCTGGGTGGTAGGAGGGAAAGGACAGGACTCCTTTTACCAACATAGTATATGGCTCATTGTGAGTGCTATTGCAACTATGGAAAGCTCTGACCAGCACCGTTCCTTGCCATTTATGCAGATTAGTCTGTCCTCCAGTAGCAAAGAAACGGAAGTCTGGAAATTTCAGTGGAACATTACGTACTGCTTTCTTTTGCAATAAGGAGGACAGCCATTACTGCAGCAAAATAAAAGGTGCATGTCATAGATAAATTGGTGATTCTTCTATTCATAATTTCACAGACAGTGTGGCTGGTAGTCTGTAATATCATTCTCATTAAATACAAGAAGATCAATCGATGATATAATCAGAAAATTCAGGCTCCGTCTTCACATATTGTATGTTTGAAAATCTTTTGCAGTAGTTTTCAACCAAAAGCAAAGGAACCTCATTTTAGAAAGAAAGAAATCTGACCTGATTGTTCAGATTATTTTTTTAAGAATTTTCATATTGGGATTTTTAAAAGAAAATCTCTATTATGGGACTATACAACTTTAACAAGAAAACTATGTTAACATACAGGACGTATTTCTTGTATCTAAAGACTAGAAGACTATTTAAAATATCCCAAGAAGCCAAATGCCTCATGCCAGTATATTCCAAACCTCTGAAAACTGGGGTGAATCTCTGAGCATTAAAACATGGACCAAGGATTTTTCAAGATTAAGAGGACTATAAGGTGTCCAAATAAGGCTGCAGGGTATGTTCGCTGTTTAAAAACTCGAGCAACGACGACCAAAGTTTCATTGAAACACCAGCTGCAGAGCCAGTGATAAGAAGTGCATAGAAATGACAGCCTTTGGACTTCTTGTTCCATTATCTGTTATAGAAATGCACTGGATTGTGCGTGGACATTATATTCACCCCTATCTGAAAGTGAAGAAAACACTTGTTCTCCAAAACAAATCTTCATATTGACTAGCAAGTAAAAGATGATTTGTAAAGCTCTGTTTTCTGGACTAACAGTGGGCTAATAGCCAAGTTTTAAAACCAGGCCATTACATTAGATGCCTTTCCAGGGACGGATTATGCTTTGAATTATATGCCTGTGTATAAAAGAAAAAGAAACGCCCTTAATCTTCCTGTTCAAGCTGCCTAAAGCTTGGGTCCTAAGCGCAAGAGTAAGCAAGTGCCCCTTGGATAGCTGGTGTGGGAATGGATAAAAATCGTAGCTCCTCCCTTCCCATTCACTAGCTAGTGTAGCTAAACCAGCAGGGAGTCTGCCATAATTCCCCATTTGTATAGGATAGCAGCAAATTACCCCCTCCCCAAAACAAGGAGAAGGGGGACCATTTATCACTCAAGGGGAGCATCAAAGGCACAATGATATGGTGTAATTTATTCACCAGCTCTTTCTGAGGCTGTGTCTAAAGTCACACATGGACCCCACATTCACAGTTAGTACAGATCAACATTTTAGGACATTATCAGTGTATCATTCTCATTCGTCCATTTAATTTTTTTTCAAGAGTCTAGTGGTCATAGCAACATACTGATAAGGACAAACCCATCTTTCCCCATCTCCTGATTTACAGCTTATTAATGTCTAGCTGGAAAACAGGTTTAAAACCAGTTACAAAGAAATTCCACCGGCCCTCACTGGAAAGTCATAGCAAAAACACATACTTAGATTGTAAACTGTTTCAAATAAATCATTGTTTCCAGGTTCATATAGGATCATGTGTGCATTCACACACACAGAGAAAATGCCAAGCTCTCCTTTCTGGATACATCAAATACATGACAAAACAAAAACAGGCAATGTTTAATCCAAGCTTGAAGGGTGGCAAAATATGTATTTGTCCATTTGAAGTGGGTGAGACATTTGTATTTTGAAACTTCTAAGAGCACATTAGAAAAGTGTAAGGTAAATCAAATGTTCTTCCACTGAGGCCACGGGGTCGCCCTGAAGTCTGTGGGAGCTTTTCCACTGACTTCGACAGAAGTTGAATTGGTCCCAACATTTTTAGCTTCTGTCAGATTTTGCAGAACCATCATTGTGTCCAACAGTCACATTTGTGTGTATACAGATCAGGCATTTCAGCAATACTCAGTTTGCACTTACCAGGAATTATTTGCATGCATTTGTTTGCTGGTTCTGTCAGTTGTACCTCTGAAATGAGGTTAGAACATTGGCATTAAGTATTGAGATTTACTAGTGCATTCCTTTCAGTGTAATCTGGTTGACTCTCAAAGGTCATCAGTAGGAGATGAAGTCTACTGTTTTATGAGCTTCTCCTGCCTGAGCTAAAATTCATCCCAGTGGCTTGCAGTTGTGATGGAGTAGCCACTAGAGGGGGACTCAAATTCAACTCCATAAGTTAGTCATAACATTTATCTGTCTAGATTTAAGTCCAAAACCTCAGAACTGTGCACTTGCCTGTTCCAAGATCTAATACTGTTTTATTTGACTATTAACCTTATGATGAGTAAGTATTGCACAATGTAAAATGTTCCCATTTTATTTTAATTTTGCTTTAATAAGATTCGAAATCATGCGAAGTTTGTTTATGCACACACACAAATGTACACTTTCCACCAACAGTATTTCAGGGTAAATGTGGAAGACTAATATTCTCCTTTCAAGAAATTTATATTCCCACTCATAACATTAGTGAGAATTCTGTATGTAATCTGATGAAGGAAGACTCCAGGAGTAAAAAAATTTCTAAACAATATGAGAAGTCAGAGAGTGTATTTCACTGATTGTTTTATATATTTTATTTTCTATTAGAAAGACAAGGTGGGTGAGATAATATCTTTTATTTGATCAATTTCTGTTTGGAGAAAGAAGTTTTTGAGCTTACCCAGAGCCCTTCTTCAGCTCTGAGAAAGGGTCTCAGAGTGTTACAGCTGAATAGAAAGTGGAATGGGTAAGGAGTTAACACATGTTTACAAGAGACCATTCAGGATGAGGTGGGTAGCCAGCACCTTTACAGTCATATGATGCAGTCACAGGTGTTGGCCCAGTATGCCAGCCACTTCACAGGCCACCTCAGTGAAGAATTTGTGGAGAAATTCATCATGCAACCAATGACACTGTGAGATACATCAGTGATATTTTCAGCCTCTCAAAAGACACCCTAAACTCCCACATAACTTGAACAACCACCATCAGTCCATCAAATTTTTTGTAAAATGCTCCCACACCGGCACCCTGAATAACACCAACATTGGAATCCTAAAGGTCAGGTCACCACGCTTACTTCCCACAGATCCAATAACCACCCCAAATTCACCAATAAATCTGTTATCCACAGCCAGGCACACACTCAGAGCCGTGTAATATGCTCCAAACAGAAAGCTGAGGATACAGATCTTAACACACTTCAAACCATCTTCTCCAAACCAGGATACTCCACCAGAGAAATAGATTGCATTACAGAAGCAACCACCCAAACATACTGAGAGAAATTTTCTTCAATGCAAGAAAAAAAACACTTTAACCCAAGTTGTCACCTACCACATCATGCTGGAACCAATACAAGGCATCATTAAGCAAGTACAACCCATACTTATATCCCAAAAGAAATCTTTCCCAAACTGCCTCTTCCAACAATCAAAAAACCCCACCCTCACCAAACTTTTATCAGAAGCAAGCTCTCTATAGCCCTGCCTTGCCAACTCGAAGTGTCATGAGATCCTGTCCTAAGAGCAAAAGGCAAAACTTGAAGGTCTATCACCACTCTTTTGATACTCGATACCCCCCACCCTGCCCCAGAACAGACCTTTCTAGATCTACGAGTCCTACATATGCCTAACCCAACTGGTACCCCATCCAGTGGAATAAATGCCCAGTGCCAATGAGGTGGGTGAGAAGAGAGAAAATCACTACACTCTCAGATGAATTCCCACAGAAAAATGATAAAGGACAAAAAACATGCTATTCTTCATGGATTAAATTTTTTCACAACACAATCACTCCACTTCTGACCCCTCATTCCTCACTCGCAAAGGAAACCTGCATCTCACTTTCAAAAAAAGGCACATAAGAACTTGTATTCGTAACTCTGCTAGTCACCAAAAAACATGGATGACAGAAGTTAAGGATATTATTTGCCCCCAAGTGCATGGGCCCAAGGAGCCCTGTCCTGATTCAGGAGACAGCTAAAGCTATTCCTGAAATCCTGAAATGTACTCTTCCTTTCTCTCTGACTAACCCTCCCACCAGTTTCAGCTCTGTTCTCAGGAGCCCCATGGATGAAGGCCATATGTGATGACATCAGGTGCATTCCATCATGCATGCCTTGATGCCACTACTCAAGGGGAATCTCTCCAGTGCTAAATGGCAGCAAGCCAGCTGTCATACAGGCTCAACGTAAGAGGCTTTGCATTGAGAACATTCATGAGTATATGTAAATCAAATGAGCATACTCTTCAAAGAGCAAATGACAAGTCTCACTGGAGCTCCTCATTGGCTTCTTGTTTCCTTATTCTCTTCCCCTTATTTCCCTCTCCTGTTCAAGCTCCCATTTGTTCCTGATCCTCTACACTCCCCCACACCTTCACCTCTGTTTCTCATTGCCCTATTCTCTCTTTCTTTCTTCCATATTCTAACTCAGTTCCTCTTTCAGTCTTTTCTCTCTCTGTGCACCATCTCTGCCCACCACCTTTAGAGATACACACCCGCTTAAAGATGCAAGTAACGCTGGAAAGGACAGCTGGAGTTTATCAAACACAACAGTTCTCCCCTGTGCTAAAGATGTTGCTTCAGTAATGCAGCAAAACACAAAGCATAGTCATAGTGCTGTCCTGAAAGACATCTCACATAACTTTGAGTCCCTGGATGAGCAAAAAAGATGCCCACATCAAATATTATTATTCATTTCATGAACACATACAATGTGTACAATTGTTTTTTTTTTTTTGTTTTTTTAAAATTTTTTAAAAATAAACTGGCTGTCTTCAAGCCTTCACTCTGCTATGTAATTGTGTTGATTTAGTGAAAATCAGCCACAAAATCATTTTTAATGATTGGATACTATTCTACACTGGATAAGGTGACTACTCATATTTGCCCTATATGTATCAGGCACAAATTATCAATATTCATTCTAAGCACAAAAAAAAAAAAAAAACCCACGTAATCATTACAATTGCATGCCAAACATTTAAATAGCCCCAAATGATATCTAAAGCTTAGAGGATGGTACTGGATGATGATATGACTGAGGGTTTATCAATTGCTGGGTTACTCATTTGACACCAATGTGTCTCAGATTGACCATCTGTATAATGGGTGTAATAATTTCTGTTGCACCAGGGTGTTGTTTTTATTAATTAATATTTTGGCACATGCTTTGAAATCTTCAAATAAAAAAAAATCCAGTAAATCCAAAGTGTCTGTGTGTGTATAACTCCCTGCCACAGACAAAATTGAGACCAAGAGTTTAGCATGATATCAGAGAGAATTTGATTATTATATGGGTAAAACGAGAACATCCATAGATACATTAGACAGAATTTTAAAGAAAGCAAGGAATATAAACTCTCATATTTCAGGGCATAAGCCAGTTAGGAGGAAATCTGCCCTTTATGTGGGATATCCCATATTTGTACATTATGATTGTTACATCTTTCTCTGAAGCATCTGGTTAGTAGTGAACACTAATCGTGACAAAATAATATACTAAATCTGAACCTTTAGTCCAGTCTGGAAGGGTAATTCCTTTATTCCTAATACATAACAGTGGGGTCAGAGTATCTACCCATTTACAATCATGCCAATCAGAAGTAACATCAGTGGCATCGGTGGAATTACTTTGTTTTTTTAGCAGTGCAATGAGGTTAGACTCTAGTCATTCAGCCCAAGATGTAGAGATGTGTCCTAAATCCACAATACCATGTAAAATGTTCAACTTGGTGTGGAAAATTAATTTCACAATTATGCAGGCCAAATTTTGTGTTCTTACTTACTGCAGGTACCTGAAATGCCCTGAGTCTGTCATGACTAATCTAAATTAACAATTGAAATACTAGAGCTTTATTGCCGTACTAGGATTTTCTGTTTCCAGAATAAGGACATTATGACATGTATTGATCTACTAAGATGGTAGTACTCATTGAAAGATGGATCTCCCAATTTTCTTTTTGTCCTTTCTGTATTACAAGATTTATCGAAAACATGTCAGAATCATTGGCACTAAAGCCTGGGATGTTGATAAACTGATAAATAGTGCATGTATGTGAAACAATGATTGATCAATGTATGTTAACTAAGGTTATTTGGACAGGGAAATGTAATATATTCTCCTCTTGGAACTAAATTTAATAGTCTATCTCACTTCCCATGTTTTCCTAGTAATTGCCTTCAGTTATTTCCCCCCCCCCCCCAATTAATTAGAGTCATTTAGATTATGAACACAGTTTCTCTCATGGGTACACATAGTCAGAATACCACTTGGAAAAAATCTTCAAACAATGAAGCATTACATGCAGATTATTTCTAAGAAGATTTTTTTTCCCTATGTCATTCCCACTTTAAATGTACATTTGGAAAATCCAAAATGCACTGCAAGTTGGTTTAACATCTAAATTAAAACCCACACACAAAAAAAAGAAAAATTTTACCTGGTTTACTAATGTAAGCTTCTAGCTAAGCAGTAATGATTCCCTTAGTTTCTGTGGGATTTTATGTTCTTTTTATAGATTCAGAGAGAAGAAAAGTGCTTGTGGGTTATTTTTTTTTCTTTTCTGAAGCCAAGAGAAAACAGGTACATGCATTTTCCTCCCTTGACATTCAGCTGCAGTGTGTGTGTGGTTAACACACAATGGTGAAAACTTCATCAGCTGCAAAGGTTTTAATTTTAATCATCTAACACAATGACAAACCTAAACACTTCCACATGAATTAAGTTATAGTAAGGAGATACCTGAAGAATAATAATGAAGCAAACTGAAAATATTTGCTGGAGGAGGGAATGGGAGACTGGCCAGGTTGCTATTTTCTGTTGTTCTCACTGTTTCCTCAAGGCATGTATCAGGCAGCCCACAGGTACATATAACAGCTGGGATCAACAACTCAAGAGATGGCACAAAGTGGGATAACTTTAAGGTATTGGGTCTCTCTGCTCTTCAAGTTTCAACAAAGTTTTAGGAAGAATGACATGGTGGGGCAATAATACTACCACATCAGGGTAACATCCCATGGAAATAAACCCACAATGGGAGCGCACACATGATCTACAAGCAGTGTATGTTCTCTGCAAATGTTTTGACTGGAAATGACCATGTGCCTAGAGACCATCCTTGGAAAAGAAGTGGTATTAGATGTGGGAAACTGTTGTTCTCCACAATGCAAACCACCATGAGCCTGTCATCTGATGTCACTGCTCATTCCAATAGCTCACTCTGGGGCAATTTCAATCCTTATTTCCAAATCCATCATTGGGCTTGCACCATGGATGTCTACATTTCTGCATCAGTCCGTGGTGCCTTGATCACATTAGAGAGCTCTGTGCTTCAGCTATAGTGGAACTTTGAAAGTCTAAGGGAAGCTGACTGAGCAGGGAACAAGAGTCAAATGTCAATCAGATACTCAACTGCTTCTAGTTAGACGTGTGCATAGATACTTGGTGACTCTGGGGCTTCAAATAACGTAAGGATCTCAGAACTGTGTAATTCATTCCTGCAGGAAACAAGATTGACTGCAAACCTCAAGAGTTCCAAGTCTACATTTAAAATTCACTTCTTCAGCTGTCCTTTCTCGCAAAGTACCTTGTAACCTGATAGCATTTGCACAAGGATAAAAATTACTAATTAATAGACTTTTCATGATTGGGTGTGGAAACCTGAATATGCTGAAATACTACAGTAATGGGATGTTGTTGTAGAACCTGAAGAAAATACTGTAGCACAGATTTTTCACATGACAGTGTGATGTCTGTAGTTTTTTCCTATTCATGTTAAAAAGAACAAAGGAACTTTCCAGGGCGTGTTCCTCTTCTTCCCAACCTTGTTTCTGGGAATGAGTAATGATGTTTGATTTAGCTTTTTTTGGTGGTTTTGTTTTGTTTTGTTTGTTTTAAAAAGAAAGGTAATTTGCTTTCTCCTTTTAATACAATAATTAAAATATTTTCTTTCTCCCTCAACCTGTTGAGTAATTGAGCCATTTATATTGTTTCCCTGCATTAAATTGCACTGATATTTGTTTATGCTAGCACTTCTTTTTCTGTGCCAGCTGAGTTAGTCTGTGGTGGTGTTTAAATGACATGAAGATGTTCAGGCTGGAGCTGGAGGCCAGACGCTCTCACTCCCCAAGATCCCAAACATCCCCAAGCCCATATGTCTACACCTCAATTAAACTGTCCTGTGACCTGAGCCCTACAAGCTGACACAGTCCAGTCACAGGTGTTTTACTGCAGTGTAGACATACTCACAGTAGCTTAGTTCACCACCTGTAAAAGGGGATAATAGCATTGCCCTATTATACAAAGTTGTTGTGAGGATGAGTACAGTGAAAATGATGAAGTGCTCAAATACTACAGTATGGGAGTAGCGCATATAAGGATCTTTTTGAAAATCTGGTATTTTCTGTGGGGATGGGGTTGTTTCCTTCTATTGCTTGGGTGTGAAGGATATTTAGACAGCGAAAGAGACCTTGTTTCTCTAGGGGTTCCTCTGTTTTCAGTGGTTAAGGTCCACCTGAAGTCACAGGCCTTCCTCATCCTTGCAGATAAATTTATACAGCTCCCACTAATGTCAGGTTGTACTAATGTGTCTTTTATAACGTTAGTCCATTTCTTAGCCACTCATTCTTGACCTCTCAGTCTCCGTCATGCTCACTGAAAACATACAGGAAGAATTATCTCTTAGTGAGAGTCAATTACTAGATGATAATTTTCTAAGAAAAATTCGTATCAGGCGTGATTTTTCACTCCTCCCCCCAGCCATTATGTGCAAATAACCACTTATTTTATGCCTGTGTGTTCAAATGTGCACTTGCAATTCCTGGTCCAACCCATGCCCATGCATGACAGATGCTCACCTAATTAGCTGTATGTGCAGATATAGAGATTTGCACACAGGTATATGGATGTGTGAATGCAAATGAACAAATTGGGTCTGCTTGCATGCCTCAGACTCGGTTGTGTGAGCATTATTTGCATGCTTAACCGCTACTTGCTATAAGAGTAAAGGGATTTTGCCGCATAGTCATGATTTTAAACTTGCAGTGATTATCCCTTAGCCTGTCAGTGATTCATTGTTAATAACTTATTATATGTGCAGCATACATGTTCATGATATTAATCTAGCCTACTGGGAAATGCATTAAGATTCTGTATGTAAGTTTTCTCCTTCATAGTGGAAGAAGTGAATGAGCCCTAAATGACTTGGTCTATCTGTTTTCTTACAACGTTTTCTTTCAGGCGACTTTCTGCTGGTTGTTAAGGATATCTGGTTTCATTTTTCCTTTTTGAGTTAAATTCAGGCCATTCAATTTGCCAATCATTTGAATACCAATAAACTGGCTGATTTTGACAGTCAGAGCATGACAAGCTAGTCTAAGTCTCTTCACTGAATTGTTGGTCTGTCATGTTATTTCTCCTGATAACAGTGTACGAGCTGATAGCTATTTGAATACCTAAGAATAAATGTATAGAATAGGTCTTCAAATTGTAACTGGAAGTTGGTGTTTTATCATCGTAGCTCATTCTGCCATTACATGCTGTAATGTGATAACTAAGTGCCAGTTTTGTGCCAAAAATATAAATTGTCATTCAGTATTACAATATCTAGTTCTCCAGGAAGCTCCTTTCATTTGCTATAGAAGCAGAAATAATTCAAAAAAGTGCCACAAACTATGTGTTTGTAATGGACCAAATTCATGCAGCTATGGTTATTCTCAATGGAGAAAGAAGATATTAGGTGGTTGGTGCATTTCTGTTCAATATGAGAATTAATCTTTGTCCTTGTTTTCACTTGCTATGGAGTTCATGCATGATGTGTGTTCTGAGATTGCCCTGACAATAGCTTCTTCTTTGTTTTTGAACATGAAGTTGATGTTTGTTCCTGTGAGGTACCTGATATCTTGAAGTATTGACTTGAGAATGAATCACTGGTGCCATCTTCCCAGGAGACAATTTTGAAAAGATACTCACTCCAGTGAAAGAAAGTACAAAATCTGTTTTATATTTGTGTGTATAGTCATGCGCTAATTTTTGTTGTTTCAGGACTTGTTCATGCATATAATGAATACACTGTAGTTTCAGTGAGCTGGAACCTTTTGCTTCACATGGTGCTTCAGCAAGTTATTTCCTTGCTGTAATGCAGACAAAATGTTTCCTTGTTTTGACAAATGTGTGTCATGACCATGTATTTAACATACTTCTCCTGAAAAATATATCATATGGTGGGATTATTTCATAGAAAGCTGATGACAGGCAGTTTTGAACAAACTGCAATATGTTGGACTGTATGTTCACATTGCTACCACTTTATTTTATGCCTTTGTACTAGTATTTAGACAATACCCAAGCTATGGTAGCACTTACATCCTGTTTACGCCATGATGATTTCAAGATAGCTTTTTTCAGTTCATTTATTGAAGTACCAAAGATGTTACCACTTTTATCAATTGGATAGGAGCCAGATAAGGGAGCTAGAGGTGTAAAGACAAATCATTTTTAAAGCCAAACCAATTTAGCTATAACTCTTATTGAAAGTGAAGAAAATGAAATATTTTTAAAGTGTTTAGCTTCTACTGCGGTCAGACAATCTCAGAAAGGAGTTTGCTACTGGTTCCACAGAGTGAGCCAAACAATGCTGATTCTCCTTTCAGGGGAAAGAGAATAATCTTCAGCTTTTATCTTTCTTGAAACCTCATGCTGCATTTTAAAGCGGGTTAACATTGCAAAGTATATTATATGCTGGTGGGCACATGCAAGTGGGCTCTTGCCACATCAGGTGCAGTCCAAAAGGAACTATTCCTGTTGGGCACGAATTTGAACAGATGGGACTGGACCACAGTAAGACCTCCATGGGGCACAGTCAAGAAATCATGCTGCCTAAGAAGTCATCTTGGAATGGGGCAGAGTCTATCAGCGGCAAATTTTAAATCAACATTGGGTGTTTTTCCAAAGCAGTGGTTCTCATCCATTGTGTTGGGATGCATTACTGTGTCACCACACAGTGGTGAGCCAGGGAGATGGCTGGATTTGGTCAGGTGGGCTGGTGCATCCTATAGGGTTGTGAGGTGTGGTCAGGTATCTCGTGACCCTCAAAAGGTTGCAAACAACTGTTGTAAAAGATCAGATCTAGACGTTCCTGGAGAAGTTCTATGTCCTGTGTCATAGAGGAGGTCAGACTGGGTGATTTCAATTAACCCTGCTGGCCTTGGAACTGATGAATCTAAGTTTTGTAAAGCATGTTCTGGCAGTGATTGATCATTATCTATCACACCCTGCAGTAGACAGTTAGGGAGTGCCAGCGTTCATTTGTATTACTGAAGCCTACTTCACATTACAGCAAGAATTTGATTTTGTTGAGTTGCTGTCATGCTGTTGTACGGTGATACTATCATTTCAGGGCTTCCCCTCTCACTGAGGGGTCCTTATTAGACAATAAGTGTCCTCCAGCACCATACTTCTGATTCTGCTTCTTCTTTTTCTTCCAGTAGCTGTCAAAAATAACTTTAAAATAGTTCTGGTTGCTGGACTTATCATGCATGAAACGCTGTTGCTAACTGCTCCAAATGCTGTCTCTGTAGCGACGACTGTGGTTACTGGTGTGGAATGAGGAGATGTAATTATTGCTGCTTTATAGTGGCAAGTTGGTGGCATACATCTCTTTCTCTTGTACACCTTCTTGTGTGTGTTAAAGGGTGTCATCGGATCCTTGAAATGTTGAGTTTATAGGTAGCCACTAGAAATAACAACTTAGTTGTTTGCCTAGCCAATGTGTTTTCTCAGAAATATGTTGATGTTTCTTGTCTCTGTCAGATAGATTTTTAGCTTTTGAGGATGGTGGGGGCAGGTAGAAGCTGAGCAAGAGTTGTTATAATACATAGTTTATCATGAGACACAATTAATGAGTAAGAATAACCAAGCTGTCAAAAAAAATAGTTCTGTCTCTCTTAAAGCAAAATGAATTGATAATAGGAAAAACAAGTTTTTCAGAGGGCTTTTTGGCTTGCATATTTCTGTTTCCTTCACCTCAGTTGGGTTTGCTAGGTCCAGGTGCCGCACTTCATCTTTTTTCCCCTCATTTAAATTGTTTTGGAAGTGCCAAGGGCATCTTGTTTGATTTAATAAACTCTTTGTCAGTCATAGATAGATTGGTTGAAGAGCTGCAGTTCTCTCAGGTATCTGTTTATCAAGCATATAAGCCTGTTAGTGGTGATTTTCCCTCATATCCTCTTGTATTTGTTTTTTACAGAGCAGGTTAGAAAGGTTTGGTTGTGATAATGTTGAAAGGTGGTTGACTCAATTTTTCCCCCCTAGTTCCCATTAATTTTTTTTTCTCCTCTGCAAATGTTTGATTGAGGTTGTGCTGCCATGCGCTTATTTCCCAGACCCTCTTCAACACTTGAGGTACTGACACAGACATATGGAGCTTGATTCTGCAGTGAAGTTGCATTAAACTCTATATTGGGCTGAATTTTGGATTGTTAAAAGTGGTTTAAAAGGTGTCACAGTGGTCATTTTAACCTATAAAATGTTATGTGAAGTTGATAAAAGAAAGTCAAGAACAGAATCACAAAATGATTTGTCAGAGATGGACAAACTGTTGTACAAAACTTAAACAAATAAACAAATTAACCACTCCAGATCCTGTAAGTTGCTAGCTATGTTGGCCCAGTCCAGTAAAACACAGAACCAAGTGCTTCCCTTTATGTATATGTAAAGTTGTCTTATCTTCACTGGCACTGTCTACGTGAACAAAGCAAAGCACACTTTCAACAGCACTGAGTTCAAGAATTCCTTCCCTGCCATTAATGATGCCCCAAGCGACTTTAAGAGCTGGATTAGGTCATGACTTCTCCTTGCACCTGATCCTGTGAGGTATGTTTAACCTCTTGAAGAAGCTGAGAGCCCTCAGTTTCCATTGGCTTCAGGAGATGAGGTTTCAGAAAACACAGCATCTCCAGAAAGAAGAACATCACTCCAACAAGGCAGCAATATTCCCTTCTTTTCTATATAGTATGCGGGAGCTCCATTTTCCTCTCTGCAGCAGGTCTCAGCTCCCCACTACTAACCAAACACAAGCAAGAGCTTGGTCATTCAGGAGAAAGCTGTAGTTGACACATATATGCTTTCATAATTACTTGAGGTCTGATGGGCAAAGAAATGCATAAAATGTCATGGCAATAAGAGAGGTTTTAGAGAGTTTTTGAAAGAACTTCTGGCCCCCACTAATTAGAGAATGACACAGAGTGGTCAGAAAATAAGGTTACTGCTCTAGGAATTCCTACCATAGTCAAAGACTAGCATCAGCAACAATGCTTAATTATCCACTGCCTAGAATAATTCCCTTGTGGCAACTGCTGCATGTGTGATAAGTGTAAAGGGCATTGAAGTCAGAATTACCCTGAAAGTCATCGGTCATAAAAGCAAGGCCAGTAAAAGATGATGCAGAAGTGGAAACAGTTCAAAACAATGATGTCTTTACAGCCATTTCTTGTTTAGGCATTTGCAAACAGCAAGAGGAGAAAGAAATAGAAGCTGGGCAGGGTGGATTCTCCCATCTCTTATGCCGTTTAACTTTATTGGTTTCAACTGTGTTACTTCTGATTTCGACTGATGGAAGTTAGTGGCAATTAGACAGTACTTCATGTTGTCCAGCAAAGTCCCCTACAACACTGAAAATGGCAGGAGCAAAATAATCTCCAAGTAATAACACATATACTTTGACCTCAGTCAAGGCAATCTACTTTGAAACACTGATGCCAAAACTCCATTGAGGAGTGGAACAATGTCTTCAATACCTGGGCTTCAGAAAGTCATCCAGCTCCATACTAGAGATGCTGAGAAATAATTCTGTTGATCAACAGGACTGCTTCTTATGTGTATATATCTCTAAGGAGCAATCTATTGATATGTGGCCATCTGTGAGTTTGAGTCTGATTTACAGAGGTGCTACCAAATTCCTATGGTTCCAGCTGATTGTAGCTGGAATTGCTGGTGCTCAGCACCTCTGAAAATCATACAGCTGGACAAAAGAGAGAGACTGTGTCAGAGAGAGAAGTGTTACAGAGCCACAGTTGTGGCTCACTTTCTGTTATGGACATGATTTAGGCACCCTTCAGCTCTTATTTTAAAAACACTTCCTTTAGCAGAAAAATGTATTATCATGGCTAATCTTTCATTTTTTTTCACTATTTTCTGCCCCTTTATAATGAAAAATCTGCACAGGGTAGAAAGAGTTTGTAAGTTACTTCTCAGTGATTTTATTAAGTAAGGCTCTGTGCTCTAGAGTACCGGCACACCATTGCATCAGTGCACAGGCTGCAAGGCAGAACTGAAAGAAGACACATATTCCTCTTGAGGCCAATCTAGGAGACAGCAGTTGAAAGCAGCAGGAGACAATTGAGTCCTGTACCAGTCATAAGCAATGAGATAAGACATAGGACATGGTCCTTATGGGGGATATCCTGTTGGAACTATAGTGAGACAGCTTGGCAGGTCAACACTACCCACTTCCTAATAGCTGACAAACCAGATGTATCAAGGGCTTGTTTGTACTTGGTCACTTGGGATTCATCGATATGAGTGGAAGAAGTATTGTGTGTGACTTACTGTCCTCTGACTCAATTCATCTTAGCTCAACCACTGTCCTCTTTCCCAGTACTGAAAAAATAACCAGTTTGACACTAAACGAATGCCTGGCCTTTTATGCAGTCGGCTCACGGTCAGACGAGTTAGAGATGTTAAGTGCCGATACTCAAGTTCAGAGCATTCTTTGAGACTTTGTGCCGTCTGATCTACCACTTGTATTACACACCACTGCTCACCATCGCATCAGACCATGTTGTGGTGCCCATTGTAGTACCAGTCACCTCCTATGCTCTATTTGAGAAGCCTTCATGTCAGTCATTGTTGAATTCTCAGGTCTCAGAACTTGCTCGTTGCCTCGGTAACAGTTTTTCACAGCTGCACTAAAATGTGTGTTCTGAAAGGAGGATAGCTTAAAACCTGACAGCAATTACAGGAGAGACAGACCACTGTTTTCATTTTAGAAACCAAATAGACAAATGGGCCTTCCTATTCTCTTAGCGTTACATGATTATTTAAATAGGCTTCCCACTGTACAAAGAAGTTGAATCTTAAGGTAATAGACCTCTGATGCTGTTTTTTTATGTAAACAGTAGACCCATGCTTCTCTTAGCTTTGAGCTCCGGTGCCCATCCCTTCTCTCCACTGCATCAATTTTGTGAATACCTACAAGGCTGTATTCAGCTCTTCTCTTCTCCAGCCATCCACCTTTGTCTTTCTTCTTTACCCCCAGCTCTGCCACTCCAACAGTGATGACCATCTCAGTTTTGTCTGCTTCTCCCACAACTGTCTCCTATCCATTTTCAAGAGTTGCTGATTATTCTTCTGAATGGGTTCACAAGTCCACCCACCTCTGTGCATTTGAAGCCCCAGACCCTCCCCTCAAGACTACCTACCTGGACAGAAAGAGGCAGGGCTTCTATAAAGCCAGGGTGCTAACAACATATTTTCAGTGGGTTGCAGTGAGGAAGTCTGCAGTCATAGTCACAGATACAAGTGTACACCGAGTACAGCCTGTAATAGGAAGCAGTCCAGGGACGGAGCAGTAAGGGCTAAGGGAACAAACCTAAACAGCCCCTGTTTTGGAAGCTAGTGTAGCGGGTGGGGCCAGGTTCCCCTGCAAGCTACTACGAAAGTGGCACAGTCACTGTAGTGGATGTTGTGACTGTGGGACCCTAGAAAGAGAGGAAGATTATAATTTGACCACAGGACTAAGCCAAGACTCAGAGGCACTGACGCGCCTGACCTGCAAGAGAATTGTTGCAGAACAAGCAACTGAGACAGTGGACTGAGAGACCACAAGCTAATTCTGCAGATGAGCCACAAGGAGGTACCGGCAAGTGGTGAGTAACAGCTCCTTGTTACAACCAGAGACTCTGCCTTGCTTTACAGAATCATTGCACTGTAGCACTAGAGGGGATCTTGAGTGGCTGTCTAGTCTTACCCTCTGTGCCACAGTAAAACCACATCTAAAGAAAACTTGGAATATTTTGAGTAAACCTGTAATATTAAAATAATCATTAAATTTTTTAAAAAAAATTATATCAATAAAAAGAGCTAAAGTGAACACTATGGACATGCTAGAGATTTACAACTATTCCTAAAAATTATCTCTCCAGTATTTCAAATAAAAACAATACGTTCTTGGAAATCAGGACTGGCTTGCAAGTGACTTTCAAATGGGAGAGGGAGACACCAGAAATTCACAATACCTATAATTTCCCATGAATAGGATGAGTAGCACCCTCTAACTGCTACCTAGTCTCTGCAACAGTAAAGATCCGTTTTGATATCACTGAACTAGTAGTACTCCTGCAGTATCTGCATACAGGAGGCTTCCCAATGTCAGCACAAAAGTATCACAGTGCCATTGAGAGATGGTTCTCCTTGGTGGTAAGTTCCATCTACTTTGGTTAACCTGAATTGGAGGTAAGGATGCTCCAGGCTTCACAGCAGCAGTTCTTAAACTATGGGGTGGGCCTCCTAAGGAAGACCTGGGAGTGTGTGAAGGGAGGTGTAAGCTCGGTGCTTTTTTATTTTTAAGGGTTCTGTCAGATGTGTGAGGCTGGTCCAGAAGGGCTGGGCACACCCCAGGAGGTGGGGATAAAGAGGAGAGTTGGAGCCCCACCACTGTGGGACTGACAGCTGGACCCATGCCACTCAGGATCTTCTCATACACTCTGAAATCTCACACCAAGTGGCAGCTTGAGGTGAGGCTCTTTCCTCCCACTTCAATCCCTCTCCTGGAAGGAAGCAACCAAATGTCGGGATCTCCCTCCCCCCAGTCCTTCATTTGGGGGAAACGGGACTTTGACTGTCAGTTCCGGCGTGGCCACAGCAGCACAGAAATAAGGTGGCAGTGGAGTGCTAAGCACACATGGAAAAGTGCTAATGGCAAATACCATTTTTCATATTGCAACCCTTACTTCCTCATGCTGGCATGGTGCCGCCTTCAGAACTAGATGGTGGCATGTGCTTGTTAAGAGGAGGCATTAACAACTACAGACCCAAAGAAGGGGGTGCCCAATCAAACAAGTTTGAGAACCACTGCTTCTTACGATCAGGCTGTATAGGAGGATGGCTTCCTGAATTATATGCGTTTTTCTGATACATAAATATTCTGTCCAGAACCTCAACCTTAACTTCCTATATATGCTAACTGCAGCTTACTAAAACTGGATTTCCATTGCTTATCTAAAACTACAAAAACAAAGAATAATCTCTACAGTGAAATAAACCTAACATGTTGTTTGTTCACACTTCATTAAGCAATTGAAGAGGAAAAAAATCCTCTTTTAGTGGCCTTTTTGTTTTGCACATAATTAAAGACATTGGGATCTTTTTATTAAGATTAGCCCAGAGGTTCTGCTGATTGCTCTGTCCTTCCATGTCATCTTAAGTGATTATAGAGATTTTGCAGCATTGACAGCTGTCTCATTATCGTCACATGGCACTCTCTGGACTTGTTTACCAATACACGGAGGTTAAATGTGGATGTCAAGGCTTAACTATTACTTGGTTGCCCTTAATGTTTATCAGTGTTCTTTGCATTTAAAACTAAGTTAGGGAAGATTGCAAGAGACATTAGCTGTGTTGATCATGTATTTTGTCAGCATATTGAATGCAATGTAATTAACAGGGTCAGACTTCAGATATTTTATACCATTTTGACAGAAAGCTGTAATGGTTTTTATTGGTCTGCAGCAGAATTGCAGCAAAGCATGTGCTCTGCCAACAAGTTTAGGTGAATGCAAACTCATGTACTCAAAGACCATGTAACAAAAAAGGTTGTTCTGTAGTGTAAGTTTGGCTGTTTTTCTGCACTGAAGAATCACAAAGTACCCACCCAGAGTCCCATATCAGAAATCGTAAATGGAAAGGTTTTCTATCAGATGTCTAAATAACAGCATAAGCAGCTCCTAAGACCAATTCAGCTCTCTTTCTGACTCTGACTAGATTAAAAGAGGAAGCAAAGAAAGAATTTTATGCTTTCAAAGATGCCTTTCACTTGTAGCCAATAGGAACACAGCAACAGAAATAGGCTTCTGTGTACCTCTACTGTAAAATTTTCAAAAAACCACCAAATCCAGAATATTGAGCACGTCTGAAAATCTGAACACTTATTTTGCAGCCTAAGTGGAAGCTGAGCTGTGAAATATATACTCTGAAAACATTTAGCCCAATAGTCAATAAGTACATGCGATGTACTTATGTCACAAATATTCTCTCACTGAAACAAACGAGTCCTGTGGTACTTTTAAAGACTAACAAATTTAGTAATCACATGCGCTTTTGGGGGTAAAATCCCTTATCATCAGACACATTAATTTCATTTCACCTGTGAAAGCTGAAGCAATACAGAAATTTGTTAGTCTTTAAAAGTGCCTCAGGACTCATTGTTTGTTTTGCTCAACCAGACTAACATGAGGTGGCAGCTGATTGATCTTTGGCTCATGGTTTCTGGTGACTTAACTCCAAAGCTTTGAACCCTACCAAAAAAGAGAAACCACTAGAAGGCATGAAGGTGGTCCACTATGAAGAGTAGAGTTGTGATGAATAGAGGCCTAATGGCGTAGACAACAGATGCCACCATTAGCAAATACTGGACATCACACAGTCCATACATCCATAATCATGGCTTATCCAGCTTCATCAGGATTAAGACCTTAACTCTCATGGCTTTGCTAGTCTTTAAAAATGCCACAAGACTCCTCTTTTGTTCTACTGGACTAGACTAACAGGGCTACCCCTCTAGAACTTGTCTCCTTTAAATCAAAGATGCACTTGCTTGTAGCTATTGTTTCATTAGCTGAAGCTTAGCTTGATGTAGGGTTGTGAGTGTGGTATACATAATACTTGGATCATTGCAGTAAAAATGTAAAACACAAGTTAGTAGGATGTTTTGTCACACTTCTCCCTACTCTCTCCAACCAATGCCAAAGATTTCCTATGCTCGTCATTTATTATCTGTATTGTAGCAGCAGCTAAATGCCCCCAACTGATATCAGTGGCCCACTGTGCAAGCACATAATGAGAGATCATCCCTGCTTAAAAGTTAAATAGACAGAAAGAAAAATGATAGGAGGGGAAAGGAGACAGAGAAGTGAAATGACTTACCTGACTCTTAGCGTACTATGTACTAGACTGTGAAGCCTCTCCAACAATTTTTTAAGGAGGCACCCCAATGGTAACTAAATTTGTCAGACCTGAAAAAAAGTGCTGCTTCCATCATCAACTTCATGTTCCCAGGGTGCCGAAGGTATATACAATTTTTAAACTTCAGTGCACAAAACTGTCATTCTTTTCTAGTGACTTCTGCTTTGAATCAAACAGTCTAATTTCCTAATGCTTTCTCAGCGCCAAACTGCACTTGAACCATCTATCTGTCTGTCTGGTATCACTTTCTCTGTTTGAGAGAATTAATTGTCTAGGATTGCCAGAAATAACTACAAATCACACAGCAGTTACCCCTAGCCATTAGTCTGCAAGTGGCCACAATCACCTTCTCCTGAATTATTGAGCTAAGAGGTCATGAGTAGCAAGTGTGATGAAAAGCCATTTGCGTTAGTACCATTAGCACACTTTGGAGATAATTATATAATTTTTCAAGTATTCCGAGGGATTTACTTCAGCAGTATAATCATGTGTGTGAACTTTAGCAATGGGGAATTATAGATAATTTTTGTTTGTTTTGCTTGTGTTTCTATAGTAATAAGAGAAATTATTTTTTTTAAAAAAGAGTGCTTTGTTCCAAAAAGTCATATTAATACAGTTCCTGAAATGAACAACATTTCTAGAAAAATGGAGCCACCTTCTAAGAAAGTCACACCATATAGTTTTCTGTGTGTCAATAAATACTCTTCATTTGATTAAATCAACTAGCAGAAAAAGAGTTACAAGGACTAGGGATGAGTCAACATAACTCCGTTACCTTCCGTGGACTTACACCAGTTCAGACCATGTGAACATTTGACCCTAATATTCATTCTTGGTATATCACCAATAGAGCAGAAATGAATCTGACCCACTGACTTCTCTCTTTTTTATCCACCAACGGCTTGTTACTGTAGGTCCTTGTGATTCCTTTTCAAAGTAGATTGAGAACTATGAGAAACTGCTAATGCTTGTCTGAGTTTTTTCTACGTTTACTTTACCTATTAGGAAAATATTCTTCAAATCCCCATAGTAAGAAGCTAAAGCCAAGCTTGAGGTTGAATGCTATAAATATCGGGAAGCCAGAAACTCAGTAATAGAAACTCAATGTGTGCAAGAGTGAGTAGACATGACTAAACTTTCCGAAACAATAGCACTACATGTTGACAAATTCTAAAGGGGTAGTTGCCGTGTTAGTCTAGTTCAACAAAACAAATAAGGAATCCTGTGAGACTTCTAAAGACTAACACATTTATTTACTGCATGAGCTTTTGCGGGAGAAAATCTGAATTTGTCAGATGAAAAAGCTCATGCAGTAAATAAATGTGTTAGTCTTTAGAAGTCTCAGAGGATTCCTTATTTGTTTTAGTAGCACTACAGAAATCTATTAGATTTGCCAATATGATTGGATAAGTGTTGGCTCCTCAAAGGTTTCAAGTTCTCTTATTCTTCATTGGTTGACTCCCTTATAGTGAGCCAGGTGCAATTATCCACTGTGACTAGGCAATGGAGTGGGGGGGGGGCAAAACTGAGATATAATTAACCTAACAGGACAATTGAACCTATAGATAGATTGACTCTCTACCTCTGTTCTCTGTAACAACTAGTGCGCTGTTGTCACTTAACAAATCCTCTTTGGATGATAATTCTGTTGAACTCACTGTCTACTAGGCAGGGCATCCCCAAACCCCCCAACAAAAGAGTTGTAGCAAGGGGAAGAGTATTCTTTATGTCCCCTAAACTAAGGGTGGAAAATTTTTTAAAAAATGTGTGCTGGTGATCAGAAGTAAGTAGATATAAATTCAGTCCTCACAACCTCAAAGGTGTGGGGGTTTTGTCTATTCCAGCACAAAGAAAAGCTTCATGGGTCCTTTAAGAGTTCCCACTCCTACAGTGTATCACCTGAAATGGGGGAACGGCTGGAGGGGCTCAGATAAGCCACTGGCCCCTCTGCATGCTGGAAGGAGGGGTATATATGCCTTGTTCTGCAGGATGGAGGCCTATCATGCTTGGATCAGCAGCCCCCATTCTCTTACCCATGGGAATAGAGCAGAACTGAATATTTTGTGGACTGTGGTAGTTGTTGCAGTAGTTGCCTTTTTCTAGACTGCAAAAGCCTTTTTTTTTTACCTCCTCACCAGATTGTCTGTGGTGGGACAGGGAAGGCATGTATTCCCCATAGCAGTTCCAGGACCTGGTTGGGTAGATCAGGAGATACAGTTCAAAGTTTCAGCCTAATTAAATCACATTCCCCACCCCATTTTGTTTTCCTTTGGATACAGTGATGCTTTGATTGCTCAACAGTCCTGCTTTCTGAGTGTATTCAGTCATAGTTGTATGGTTTACTGTGCAAAACCACTTTTTACTATGTCCTACTCCTGTTAGCCGTTCTGAAGGCAGTATGGGATATCTAAATGAGTCAGATATCATTAAGAAAAATGTTAACTCGGTTCTGATGAAAAAGTCATTAATTGTCACTATAAGTACTCATGAGGATTTTGCTTGTCTTAAATTCAGGTGTTTTGTTTGCATGGGTGTGAAGTAAGATTTTTTGTCTAAGAATTTTTTTATATGAAACAGTTTGCATAAAGGTGAACTCTATATGCCAGATCCCCAGTTGATGTAAACTATAGTTCCACTGAAATCAGTGAAACTATGCAAGTTTTGACAGCTGAGTCCGTGAGTCCATTTTTAGACTCCGTGAGTATAACTGTAGTTTGAAACACAAGACAGAGAGGAAGGGAAGTAAGAAGTGTAACATTTTTTTTCTTATTTATAGGATCCCAGTGTAATTGAAGTAGAGAGGAGAAAAAACATTTCAAGCACTACACCAGTTTCAAAAGCTGTGGTTCTACAACTATCAGCAAGATGAATTTGTCAAATGTTAAAATATTGATGAAATGGATAAGGGTAAAAAGGCATCTACTGAAGAAAAAAATCAACTGGGTGGGATATCTTTATAGCTTCACAAATGTACATGCAATTGAGTCATTTGCATGCATAATTACTCTGGTTTCATGGACAAGTAAATCTAATTCTCCATTTGTACGCTCAGTTTCCCAATTGGGAAAAATTGTGATAAATACGTGCCAATTACAGGTGCATTTTTGTGTGCATTTCAAAATTATATGCTTAAATTGTGTGCAAATTGAAACCTTTCTAACTAACAGAAGAAATAAGCTGATTTTGAAAGACATATGGTAATGTTTCCTGGATAGATATATATTATTATTAATATAGTATGTAACAATTTAAGCATTTTACTTGTTATGAATAATACATCAAGATGTACCTATATTTATTATTAATAATACTAATATTAATTATTTCTGTAGTGCTGGAAAAGACAGGAAAGTATTGAAGCAGCAGAGCTGATATGATCAGCATCCGGTGAAAGGAACAACTAACAGTGTGGAATATGGACAGTCCAAGACGAGTGGTGTAGGGTGTGGAAAAGAACAGTAACAAAGGCAGCTTTTGGGGTAGGTGAAGCAGGGACCCACCTAGGGCCTCAAGCAACAAGGGGCCCCGTTCCCAACTCAGTGGACTGCAGGGGCAGTCAACTGCTTCATCTACCCCAAAACCTGCGTCTACCTCGGTCAACATAAGGGTGTTCTGAGCTGCAGCAGGTGCATACAGCCTGGGAGGGAACCGGAGAGGGTGCTGCCAGAGCCAGGGCTATGGGGGAGGCAACCACAGGGAGCTTGAACTATGGGGGGCGTCGGGGTCCACCAGTGGGAAGTAGGGGCCATGGAGGGGAGCTGGGGCCATAGGGAGAAACTTGGGCCATGGGGGAGGAGGTAGTTGGAGCTGTGGGCCTGAAGACGATGGAGGCCCTGCAATGGGCCTATGGCCACCTCTGTTTACAGGTCACAAGACCACAGATTTAAAAGATATGATAAACAAGGGTTTTGGCAGGGTGGTAGAGAGAGAAAGATGTATCTATATTTGGGGAGATGAGGCAGCTACCAGTTCCCTTGAAATTACTCTAGCATTTCCTTGTTTCTCACCCTGAACCCCAAATAGTCAAGGTAATGCTATGCCTATTTTTGAGCACACTTCAGTGTGTTCCTGCCTTAGATGTATAAAGACCATGATGTGTGCGTACAACCTAAATTATGCCCACACATTGGAAGACAGAGCCATACACCTGGATCAGTCTCTACTTTTTGCAATTTGAGGCACCCAGAAAGGAGAAAAATCAAAAGGCCATCAATGAATGTTGGTACCCATCTATGTGGCTGCATTGATGCTTTCATAAAAGTTTGCTTGAATCTGGATCTGAGCTATATAGACGTAAAACTTACCAAAAACAAACAAACAAAAAACAAACCCACAAGGAGTCCTATGGCACTTAGACTAACAGATTTTTTTTGCATGAGCTTTCATGGGAGAAAGTCCCACTTCTTCAAAGCATCTGATGAAATGGGATTTTCTCCCATGAAAGCTCATGAGAAAAATAAATCTGTTAGTCTTTAAGTGCTACAGGACTTCTTGGTGTATTTTATTTATTTATTTATTTATTTTGCTGGACTAGACTAATATGGCTGCCCCTTGGGAACTTAAAACTAACAGCATTCTGCCTTTTTCTCCTCCCTATTAGAGTTTTAAGTGTATAGTAAGGGAAATTATTTTAATAGCTATAAAAAAAGGAATGGCTGGCTGGGTGTTTATTGCAAGCTTGGGTGGGTGAGGTTCTGCAGCCTTTGTTGTGCAGGAGTTCAGGCTAGATGATCATATTGGTCCCTTCTTATCCTAAAATCTGTCAGTTGAGGAAATGTAGTGGTGTTTTAGTTTGGTTTTAGCTCAGATGAAGTCTCTGCTTTTCCAGGATGCTCTAAATAAAGATTTAATTACAATTCATCTCCAAAGAAATACTTACAGTAGATGTTTCTCTGCTTAGAAAAATAAGCCTTTTTTCCCCCAAGGGATAATTTCGTGCTCATGAAAATTACCAATTTATCACTCTGAAACCTTTCACCTCACCATTTAATAATACTTGGAAGCAGTTGATTTTTTAAAAAAAATTGGGCTAAAATATTTGCAAAACGTTTTGTGAGCTTTTATGACATTTTTCAACCATCTCTACTAATGTTACCTCTGTAGTCATAAAACAGCCCTGCTCTCCTTTCCCTGCTGACTGGGGGAGCAGTTGCAGCGCCACAGAGACAGGAGGCTCGGCATCAACTCTGACAAGAATGGGACCTCCTTTAAAGTGAGAAGGTAGTTCAGTCTCACTGTCTCATTCATTCCTTGGCTTCTCTTTCAACAAAGGTGCTGCTCATGTTGTTATTTAGTGAGCTGTGAACACTTCTTGCAAAAAACTGTATTGAGACCCAGTCATCTCACTTATGGCCCATTACGGCCACTCCTAATCTCGTAAAGCAAAAAAACCAAGAAGTCTTGGTGGCACTTAAAGACTAACAGATTTGTTTATCGCATGAGCTTTCGTGGG